>JAIUZE010001253.1:0-105754 GCA_022085475.1 Heliosperma pusillum | reverse complement strand
TTGTAGTATCATGAGCTTGTCTATCATTTGAGGATGTTGTTCTACCTGGATGAAATGTACTCATGACAAGCTTTGGACTCATTTTCGCATCGAGTATCCCAATACTTGTAGCACCGAAATCAGAATGTTCATATTTGCACCCCAAGCTTGGTTTGTTCTCATTGACTACTCTCCTAACATCCTTAGGTGACCAACACTCCTTAAGTGAAGCATAAGCAAGAAGCAAATCAGCCCCTAGGGTACCTCCTCTCACATTCAGCTCCTCTAGAGTAGATATCAAGTTATACAAAGGGTCACTCACATCAAAACAAGCATCATTCACATAGCACGCATCCAAAGAAGTGCTTATACAACAAGTAGAACACGAGAAAACTTCAAGTGGGCAGCTATTGTTTTTGTGCATTGGACTCATCATACACAACACCAAATGAACTAAAACTTGAGCAACATCAAGTAGTGAACCTCCCCTTGGTGTTCCACATAATCCCAACAAGTTCTCCCAAACAATTTGAACATTACTCATCTTAAAAGACAAGAAGATCGTAGCTGGACAGTAGGGTTTAGATTGATCAATTTCATTCCTTAACATGTATGAGGTAGCACCCAAATGAGCAAGAATAACTTGCAACCTCATCAACATGTAAGAATGAAAGTGTGGAGATGCAAGAGCACAAGATATACCTCCCAAGATTAATGTTAAGAAGCAAGAATCATGGCTTGTGTAGGAGATCAGATTTGGCACTCTTGAGCATGGAACAACCCAATACACTCCTTTTGCTTCACCCTTGATCGACTCCCAACAACTACCACCATTGAACATGACCATGGACTGTCCAAACTTCATGGTTTGAAGCTCAAGTAGTCCTTGGTCGACAATCCCCTCTATAGGACCCAAATCAGTAGCTTGCTCATTGATGGCTCCACAAGAAAGGACAAGGCTATTCTCTTCTTCATTAGTCGGCTCATAGGTTGAGTTCAAGGAGGTTTTATTTTCAAAACATGGGTTCTCAATGATAGCACTACATGACCGTTTCACTTCAGCACATGTACTCATGACCTTTGGTTTAAGCTTAGACTTAGGACACGCAACATCCAAGCATGACACAACAACCATTTGGCCTAAACTCTTATCTTTCCCAACTGTTTTGATGGCTTCTAAACTATCCCCTTTAGTTAAGACCTCATGATTTCTAGGCCTTACTAAGATCTTCTCAACATATAAGGCTAACTCAAGCAAATCATCATATGGATACAACACTTCTAAATCAATTCTCTTTGCAATTTCAGATTTCAAGCCATGGTAAAATTTGACTCCCTTTTGCACAACTTCATCATTCATATCACAAACAAAGCTTAACTCTTCAAACAACTTAGCATACTCATGAACGCTCAAGGAATTTTGCTTAAGAGTCTTAAATTCAGTCCACAAACTATCCATGGTAGAACAAGGTAGAAACCTTAGTCTCATGTTCCTTTCAAGTTTATGCCATGACCTAATCATACCCTTCCCTTCATTCCTCCTTGAAATTATAAGGACCTTGTACCATAACAAAGCACTATCCTCTAAACAAGACACAACAAGTTCAAGCTTCCTTTTTTCAGAATAACACTTGTGCTTGTGCTCAAAGTAGCATTCAACATCATACAACCAAGACACAAATGCTCTACTGTTTTCACCATTAAAGGAAGGAAGTAATGGGGTTTTACCTTTTCTCCCAAAGGTAGGAGAGGGCTTAGAACACTCATGTGGCAGGTGGTACTTCCCTTGGTACAAATCAGGTGGTTTAGGCTCCCTTGGAACACCATAGTTGCTGGTTGTCTTCTTTGGAAGCACATCACCTTCATACCCTTTTGTAAGAGCTTGCAACTTCCATATAGCTTCTTCTAAGGACTTGGAGATGGAACCAAGGTCACAAGGCTTCATTCTTTGACATGGAACATAAGGCATAACAAACATTGCTACTGATTTACTCACACAAATCAGATTGCACTCCTCTCTTGAAAAAAGGTTGTTTTGTGTTTATAATGTAGGTAGGTGTAAGATGACTCTCAAACCAAAGCTCTGATAACCAATTGCAACAAAAATACTCAGGAAAGTAGAGATTTATGTAGGTTTTATTGCTTGTAAGACACACACACAAATGAAGACACAAAGGACTTGAATTGGACTTGTTGTTGTGTTGAAAGTTTCTGAATTTTATAAGAAAAAGAAGTAAGAACAAGATAGTACTCTTCCAAAGCACAAAGCCAATGGATAGAGGGTGTGATGATTGACTCCAGCAACTCAGCAAAGACTCAAACAACACTCTTCTAGCACTAAGCAAAGAAGGGACTCAAGCACAAAGCCATGAGTTTAGAAATTGGAAACAAAGGTTTCAATTTTCATTCATTCATCAAATCTGATATCATTAGGTTACAAAGCAAGGCTTATATAGGCCAAGAGAGACACATCTAAGGGTCTCAAATGCATCATCTAATGTACAATAAGTCGTGGCCTTGGCCTTACACAAATCAGAATACTAACTAGGATACAAAAGCATAAAGTAATAAAGCATAAGACAGAAAACAGGCTGCTCCTCTTTGTCTTGTTGTGCAAGGTCAATTAAGATGTGTAAGACCTTGGAGCTTGGGCTTGGCAGCTACCATCTTCAAGTACAAAGGGTTAGGATGTCTTTCAAGTTGTGCCCTTGTCTTGCCTAGCCAAATATAGCACACAAAACAGCCTTGGTACAAGACAATGCTGAAATGTCCCTATCTGGACCCATTTGTTTGTTCTTAGCTAAACCTGCTCTTTTATTGTGAATTAGCAAAAACTTTCCTGGACTTTTATCTTCCTAAGACCCTAAAATAAGAGTATTAGGCCTTGGAACAACTTAATTCACAATAGGGGTTGCCTTGGACGAATCTCTTTGATGTTGGACCTGAACCGGGTGAGATAGGACATGGACCCTTCTGATTGCATTTTGTAACACTCATAACTCTCTGCTCAGGATGAATTTGAAACCCAATGATAGCTCATTTGAAAGCTATGGATGTTAGCTTTCTCCTCCAAAACGAATCACCCCTAAACATTCAGTAGATTTTGAGTTATGCAACTTTAAGTGCAGATTGGTCTTAATCACATACCCAACAGACTTGCCACTAACTATACCCGTTTTGCTCAGGCCATAACTTTCTCTTTAGGATGATGTAGGAGTACCCCAAGGCGCCATTTGAAAGCTAAATGAGTTATCTTTCCCGTCCATTTGGAATCACACAAATAGCATGCTCCAATCTTCAGTTATGATCCATTTGGCAAGAGGGGGTCAGACTGATCTCTACATTGCACTCTTCTGTAGGGGATATCTTGTAGCAGCCATAACTCAAACTACGTACCTGGTATTGGGCTGATTCTAAATTCATTGTATACCCAAGATCATAAGCTTTCCAATGACTCAAGAATCAAAGGATTTGCACGAGTAGAACTTGAAATATGCAGCTTGAAAGTCAGGCCCGTACAATTGAAAGCTCAAGATGCTAATGTTGATCCCCTAAATTGCCTTCATTTGGGATGTGTACTTAGACATTCCCATGGACGGTTGTATTAGCACAAAAACGAGTGACAATGCAACAAGTTTTGTTGCACCCAGTTTGTGGAAAAACATTATTTCAGTTTCCGTACTTGATAAGGACGGATTTTCGTTTGTAATAAAGGATAATAGCTGTATTTTCTCTTTAAACGATATGATTTATGGTAAAGCTGTTTCCATGAATGGAATATATGTTTTAGATCAAACCACAGATATAATGCATGTAAGTAATAAGAAAGCAAAGGTTGGTGACAAAGATCAAACCTATCTATGGCATTGCAGTACGTATGGGACACATAAATGAAAAACGCGTGAAGAAGCTCATTGATAATGGGACTATCTCCCCATTTGACTATGAATCTTTTGGCACGTGTGAATCATGTCTCATAGGAAAAATGACTCGAATTTCCTTCAAAGGTGTTGGAATGCGCGCTGCTGACCTATTAGGACTCATACATACTGATGTGTGTGGACCTATGTCAATCAACGCTAGAGATGGCTATAGGTATTTTATCACTTTCACGGACGATTTGAGTCGATATGGTTATGTCTACTTAATGAAGCATAAAAATGAGTCCTTTGACAAGTTCAAGGAATTCCAGAATAAGGTTGAAAACCAGCTGGATAGAAAGATTAAAGCACTACGTTCAGATCGTGGTGGCGAATATCTCTCGAATGAGTTTGATCAACACCTTAAAGACTGTGGTGTAGTACTACAGTTAACTACACCTGGAACACCACAATTGAATGGTGTGTCCGAACGGAGAAATCGAACATTGCTTGATATGGTTCGATCCATGATGAGTCACACGGTTGTGCCTGACTCATTATGGGGATATGCTCTATTGTCTGCTGCTCTAATACTTAACCGAAGTCCGTCTAAAGCTGTAGACAAGACTCCATATGAATTATGGAAGGGAACGGTCCCTAACTTGTCCTTTATTCGGATTTGGGGCTGCGAGGCTTATGTCAAAGGGAGGGACTGACGATAAGCCTCGGCCCACGATCGTCAAAGACAACTTATTGGTTATCAACGGAATGTTTGTCCTTACTTATTCGCCTACCGAACAAGTTGTTTTTGTTGCCGGCTAGTGCGAAGTTTCTAGAGAAAGAATTTCTCGAGAACAAGACGAGTGATAGAACCTTCGATCTGTCGGAGGTTCAAGAACCAACAACCGAGCAACCAATGGAGGAAACTGTTCCTTCATCATTGGCTGCGGTAAATATTCCTGAGGAACCCAGGAGGTGATAGACTAAAATATGGTGTCGTTAATTCCGCAATTTAGCTAAGTCAAATAACAATTTATAAAACCAAATCTAGACTCAAACCAACCTAAATAAAAGGGTAGTAAGGGTAAGAAAAGGGTCGAACCCAAGGGAAAGCGGTATTAGCTAAAATAATCTAATCTAGACTCTTGCAAAATATCAATTGACAAAATTAATGACTCTAATTACAAATTAAGACACTAATTACTAATTAAGATGCTAATCAAAGCAAATACTTAAATTAATTACAAACTATGATATTCACAATGGAAAACATGTAGATAACATATAGGGAGAAAGATTTTCATGAGAAATGATTATCAAGTCTAAAATTGCCAACAACAACTAAATACTCAAAGATTCAAATATGGAGAAATAACTTAGTGCAATTATCCCAAGTTCCCCCACAATTAGCATAGTAAAGACCCTTCTTTCCTTCCTTTCTCTAATTATCTATTACAAACTTCTAAGAACTAGCCACCATGAATTAAACCATCCATAAATGACTCAATACAACTAAACCCATACTTATTAAAACATAAGCATAAATAAAGATGCAAACTTTAAGCAAAAAACCAAAGAAGCATGCTAGAATCATGTAATAAAACATTAAACCATGTTCCAAATACACAATAACCCAATTTCCACTCAAAAGATTCCAACTTTTAAACCAAAGTTACAATCTTTCAAAGTTGCTTCAACAAATACCAAGACAAATCAACCAAATTCATCAAGACAAAGCAATTTAATCAAACAAACAATTACTAAGATGGTTAGTCTTAACAACAATTCATTTAACAATGAAATTCAAACATAGGAAAATGGAATTAAATAGAGAAGAAAGGATTAAAAGGTCTTACAATGCTAAAAGGGAAGAACTTGTTCAAATTACACTAAGCAAAGAAAGATTAGCTACCCATAGTCTTCATATTACAACCAATTTCTAAGTAAAAACCAATTACAAGAGCCAAAGTTGAAGAACAAAAATAGAGAAACCTAAGGAAAATATGATGTTTCAATGTATGAATGCTTGACGCCCTTCTCTCTCTTCAGATTTCTTCTTATATACCCTTGGTCCGCAAACCTAGGGGCCTTGAAAGGTAGGCTTCCAAAAGACAAGACGAGAAAATGAAGAAATCCCGTGCTGAGAAATGACGCAGGCTGCGTCCTACGACGCAGGCTGCGTCCTACGACGCAGGCTGCGTCGTGACGACGCAGGCTGCGTCAGGCACTGCCAAATTTTTCCCATGCTTTCCTTCTTGACTTTCGTTGACCCATGGACTTTTGGCCCCGCCTTGACTTCCATTGACCCATTGGGCTTGGTCTTCATATCTTGGTGATTCTTTGCTAGCCCACTCCAATTTCCGAGTTTTTGGGTCTCGGGTTTTCGGGTTTGACTTTCATTGACTTTTGGGATTTTGACTCTCAAAATTGACTTAAAATACTAAATACTAACATTATTACAAAAACTAAAATTAACATAAAACAAAGTTAATGACCCGTAAAAAGTAAAACGAAAGACTCTAAAAATTACTACTAGACACGACAATATTTGACGTTGTCAAACACCCCCACACTTGGACTTTTACTCGTCCCGAGTAAAACTCGAGATTAGCACAATGACATGAGCCCAACAAAGTGTGTGTGGAGGCATTGACCTCTCTTCCCTCACTACACCCTTCTTATACTCCCTCTTAAACAATCCACCAATGACAAAAACAAAATAAAAAGACTCAATTCTTGTGACACTCTTCTCTCACTCCCCCTCATTATATCACCCCTCAAAACTAAGACACGACATGCCACCTACTCCGACTCAAATCAACTCCTCCCTCCTTATAGCTCCCAATAAAGTAGTATGACCATCTTTGCCTTATCCTAAGGCATAGCGAGATGGTCTTTCTCAACAACCTCCATACAAATCCACTCCTTATATCACCCCCTTATTACTCCACTAATGCAAATCATGGTTACTTGGTTGGCCCCAAAATTCACAATTTGCACAACCAAGCGACCACCAAAATAAATCCACCAATTTGAAACAAAGTTTTGTGACTCAAAAATAAAAATAAATGGAGTCCTAAGCTAGCCTCCTTCCAATTTCCTCCTTATCACTCCCTTCTTATTCCTCCAAAATCCTCATCATAGGAAGAATTATGCTCAAATTTTTTTTTTCATTTTTTCATTTTTCCATTTTTTTTCTTGAAAATCCCTCATTTTCCCTAAGGTGCCCTTTCGGGTTTTCACCTTAGCTTTTCCTTTCCTCTCATTGGTGGCTCGCAACTCGATTCTTCATTTTGCCCGGAATGCCCTTTCGGGTTTTCATCCCGTCCTCGGCCACCTTCCCAAATCTTGCCTAGGTGCCCACCCTTGTGGGTTTTCACCTAGCTGGGATTTTCAATTTTTTTCTTTTCTTTTTCTCTTTTTTTTTTCTTTTTCTTTTTCTTTAAAATAAAGACATATAAAATACAATGCATCAAAAACAAACTAACTATGTACAATCTTCTCCCCCACACTTAGAATACACAATGTCCTCATTGTAGGAGAGAAGAAAAATGTTACCTCATCAATTGTTGAAAGGAGAAGAACCCGAAGCACCTCCTCGGTTTCTCCTCCTATCCCTTTCTTCTCTAATCCTTCTTCTTCGCTCCATGCCTTCATCAAGGGTCTCTTGGGTGTAAGGAAAAGGGTAGCCCGGGTTTTGTTGCATTGACATACCAAAAAGGGAGCTAGCCAAGCCATATACATCTTCTTGGGCCACCGCATCTTCGTAGGAGTCTTGAAGATAGTTGTGGTGGCGCTCATTTTGAGCTTGAAAATGGCTCGTAGCTTCCTCCCTCCAAGCATTTTGGGTTGCCCACATTTCATTTTGTTCCCGCCACCTTTTATCTTGTTGCTCTCTCCAAAGGCAGGCTTCCTCTTGCCCGTCTAGCATCCTCCTCCATTCCTCACTTTGAGCCCTCTCGGCCTCCGCTCTCAATCTCTCCCTCTCCTCCACAACATTATGCCAATCATCCAAAGTCTCAAGCCTACCTCCTTGTAGTTGTTGCCAAGTGTTTGAGGCATCCACCCTCCCACTAATGTACGTCAAGACGTCATTAGTGCTAGCAAAATAGTTAGCCATTTGTTGTTGCCATGGCTCCACGGGTGTGCTAGAACGACCCTCCGCATCAAACATGGGGGTGTCGGTATCATGGTGGCTTTGGAATGGTGATTGGAAATGGAATGGTGGTGGTTGTTGTTGTTGTTGTTGTTGGTGTTGTTGTTGTTCTTGTTCAAAATTGGTGGTTTGGGAAGGTCCTTGCTCAATTGCAAGGATCTCAATCTCCTCTCTCAAATGCTCACTTCCCTCACCACCCTCTCTCCTTACCCTCCTTCTTTGCCTCAAAGGCACTTCCTCTACCTCCTCCTCCTCCGCACTACTTACCCCCAAACTTTCCTCCCTAGGACAAATAAAATCCCATGCCGCGGGTCCTCTAGGTAAAGGGTTGTTTTGAGGTCTAGGCAACTTCATGTAACTTAGCCCGTCACTTCCCAACCAAAACCCTTTCAAGGGTTGCTCTTTGCTAGTCTTAAACATATGAACTTCCTCTAGCCCAAGACGGTTGTACCTCGTCAACCCCCTACAAATGTTCACCGCTTGATCATTACCAATGCCCCCCTCATAATGCCTTACCAAGAAAGAAATCACCCCCCACAATGGATGCTTGCCCTTGCCGATTTTTGCCTATGCTTGATGCAAGCCGTTAAAAACAAATCGGCCCAATCCGGGATCCCTACCCCCTCCGGAAGCATAGTCCACAAACATAGCCGGATATTCTCCGGTACTTTGGTGGGTTCTCCCGCAGAGTTGAAAATGGTGGTGAGGAATCTTGTGATTAGGCGGAGTACGGGGTGGGTGATGGCTGACAGTTTGGCATCCTTAGACGGGCCGTGGTCATCGGCAATGTTACCCTACATCAAATGCATTTTGCCCTTGGGGCACCTAATGTCCTCGGGTTGCTTGGTGATTTTCAGGATTTGACGGATTTCAGAAGTTGGGGCATTATGCCAAGTTTGGTTCAATCGGAATCGGTAGGCTTTCTCATCACCTTCGGGCACATCCAACTCCGACAAGGTTGCTAGAAACTCGTATGCGAAACTCCTATAGGTGTAATCCCAGGAGTTCGGCTCGAGATAAGCCTCTAGCCCTACTTAAGCTAGCATGTCCCTTGTCAAGTTGAACATGCCTAAGGCATGGAGGGTGGTTGGGCAAAAGAATTTGGTGGCTACAAGAGGGTGAGTGGTTATTTGATCCCAAATTTTATTATATTGAGCTTGCAACCTCTCATAGCCCATGAACACCGCTTCTACCTCGGTGTCGGGCTCACTCACCGCGGCCCTCTTATTTTTCCCTTTGCCAAACAACTTGGAGATCTTTGGTGCCATTTCTGCAAAAATCAATAAACAACACACTACAACAACAACAAGCAAACACTCGAAAGATTTTTCACTCAAGCAATTCAACAAACACTTGGTGTGAAACAATTTCTACACCTCAAGAAGCTAGTGTTTGTTGAATTTCTTTACCTTACTTAGAAAACTTTGTCCAATCCTAACTACACAATTAAGCAAGGGCAAGGGGGAACTCAACCTAAGACTAATTCTAGCCTAATTCGAGCAAAAACTTGAAGAATAATGAAAAAGTCGAGTATGAAGTTATACCTTTGCTTTTCCACAAGATTCAAGCTCCTTGACGATTAGAATAGGTAGGAATTCGACAAATAACCTTAAAAACCCAACAAAAGTTCCTAAAAATCGAATTTGAGGAAAACAAAAGCTAGGTTTTCAAACCGGATTTTCGGAGATTGGGGGTGAGTGAGATTGATTTTGGGGTTATTGAATGTAGAATAATGATTAGGAAGAAGAATTGGATTGATTTTGATGAAAGTTTTGGAAGATTTGAGGGAAAAAGATGGATTTTTGAGGGATTGGGGTTGGTTTGGGGTGTTTTTCGTGAAGAACAAAGGTATGAAGATGTGGTTTTGTTTTATGAAGAACACGGGCAAAAGGAGAACAAAAGATTGAAATCTGCTTTCGACGCAGGCTGCGTCCTACGACGCAGGCTGCGTCCTACGACGCAGGCTGCGTCGTGACGACGCAGGCTGCTGCGTCCTTCACTGCCGGTTGGTTCTAGCTTTTGCACTTAGCAAAATTTTTGCTAAGTGCTCCAAACATCTTCATACGTGCATTTTCACTCCAATGGCCCATAATAACCTCCAATATCCAAATTCCATCGATTCCCGAACTTTTTATCTGTGGCACGCATCCCGAGGCGGCCGAAAACTCGCAAAACTTCTCAAAACCGTTAATAACTTCAAAAAATTTTGTTTGATGCAATGTCTAACTAACTTAAAACAACTCAAATGCTAAGATTTAACAAAGAAACTTCAAACAAATATTCACAAGGATAGAGTATGTACATGGTTTGCCGTTTATTTAGAGTCGATGGCTCGACTTAGCTATTTCAAGCTTTTCAACTTTGATAAATGGGGTCTTCAAGCAAGACTTCTTCTTCTCCCTCCCGGGTACATCCTTGGAAGTAGTGTTTGAGACGGTGGCCATTCACCTTGAGGAGCTTTCCATCCCCGGGCCCCTCCACTTCAATAGCTCCATGAGTAAACACTTTCTTGACGGTGTAAGGTCCAAACCATCTTGACCTCAACTTGCCCGGAAAGAGCTTAAACCGGTTTTGGAACACAAGAACTTTATCACCCTCCTTGAAAACTCGACGGTTTATCATTCCATCATGCCATCTCCTTGTTTTCTCCTTGTAATTGAAGCTTTCGGTGCATACCGCTCTCATCTTGGTTTTGGTTGAAAGATTTGATAACCCAATAGGCTTTGTGCTCAACCTCCACGGGGAGGTGGCAAGCCTTGCCATAGATGAGACGGAATGGGGACATGCCAATGAGGGTTTTAAAAGCGGTCCTATATGCCCACAATGCATCAACTAGCCTCTTACTCCAATCCTTTCTATCCAGATTGACCGTCTTTTCAAGTATTCCTTTTATTTCACGGTTGGAGAGTTCGGCTTGCCCGTTTGTTTGTGGGTGATAGGCCGTGGAAATTTTATGATTCACCCCGTACCTCTTGAGAAGGCCTCCAATCACCTTGTTGCAAAAAAGGGTACCCCTATCACTAATGATAGCTCTTGGAAAGCCAAACCGGGAGAATATGTTCTCTTGAATGAAAATGGCTACTACCTTGGCATCATCGGTGCGGGTAGGAATTGCTTCAACCCATTTTGACACATAATCCACCGCCAAGAGGATGTACAAATAACCACCGAAATTTGGAAAGGGGCCCATAAAGTCAATTCCCCACACATCAAAGATCTCACAATATAGAAGAGGTTGTTGTGGCATCTCATTTCTCTTTGTCAAATTCCCCACCCTTTGACATCGGTCACAAGTTTTTACAAATTTGTGGGCATCTTTGAAAAGGCTTGGCCAAAAGAAACCGCATTCAAGCACTTTTCTAGCGGTTCTTTGTGGCCCAAAATGTCCTCCACAAGCATAGTCATGACAATGATGTAAGATGGAAGGGATCTCACTTTCGGGCACACATCTTCTCACAAGTTGATCTTGGCAAAACTTCCACAAGTAAGGATCATCCCATGTATAGTACTTTGCATCGGATTTGACTTTGCTCTTTTGATGAGAAGAGAAATGGCTTGGGAGCCGCTTTGTCACCAAATAGTTGACCATGGTAGCATACCATGGCTCCTCCACTTGTATAGCATAAAGTGACTCATGAGGGAGACCTCCTTCAACCTCCTCAAGAGGGCATGATGGTCTTCCTTCATGGTTTAGCCGGCTCAAATGATCCGCCACCACATTCTTCACCCCTTTCTTGTCTTTTATTTCCACATCAAACTCACTTAGGAGAAGAATCCATCTCAACAACCTTGGCTTTGCATCCTTCTTTTCCACAAGGTATCTAATGGCGGCATGATCGGTGTAGATGATCACCTTTGTGCCCAAGAGATAAGATCGGAATTTTTCTAGAGCATAAATCACACCAAGGAATTCCTTCTCCGTCGTGGAATAGTTCTTTTGAGCATCATTCAAGAGGGTAGAAGCATATTGGATCACATGGGGTCCCTTGTCACTCTTTTGACCCAAAACCACTCCCAATGCATAGTCACTTGCATCGGTCATGATTTCAAATGGAAGATCCCATCGTGGTGCTTGAATAATTGGTGCGGTGACCAATCTCTCCTTCAAGTCATTGAATGCTTTCCTACATTTGTCATCAAAAACAAATTCCGCTTCTTTGTGCAAAAGCTTGCATAAGGGGTTAGCAATCTTGGAAAAATCCTTAATAAATCTCCGGTAGAAACCGGCATGTCCGAGAAAAGACCTAATGTCTCGGGTGTTAGAGGGATAAGGTAAGGTTTTGATAATGTCAACCTTAGCCTTATCCACCTCAACCCCCCTTTCCGACACTACATGTCCTAAAACGATGCCACTAGTCACCATGAAATGACATTTTCGGAGTTTAAAATGAGATGGGACTCTTGGCATCGCTCTAAGACAAGAGCAAGGTGTTTTAGACATGCATCATAGGAGTCCCCATGGACGGTGAAATCGTCCATGAATACTTCTATGATCCTTTCTACATAGTCGGAGAAAATACTCAACATGCACCGTTGAAAAGTTCCCGGTGCATTACACAAACCAAAGGGCATACGACGATAAGCTTTTTCCGCTAGTCTTTCTAACATTTGATCAATAAATGGTAGCGAGAAATGGTCTTTCAATGTAACCGCATTCAAGCGGCGGTAGTCAATACACACTCTCCAACCGGTTTGTGGTCGGGTAGAGACCAAGTCTCCTTGTGCATTCTTGACTACCGTCACTCCTCCCTTTTTGGGTACGACTTGAGTTGGGCTTACCCAACGAGAGTCGGAAATAGGGAAAATGATACCCATTTGCAATAGCTTAATTACCTCTTCTTGCACTACCTCCGCCATGGGTGGATTGAGCCTCCTTTGGGGTTGTCGGACCGGTTTGGCATCCACTTCAAGCCGTATCTTGTGCATGCAAGTCACCGGGCTTATCCCTTTTAGGTCCGCTATGCTCCACCCAAATGTTTCCTTATGCTTTTCAAGTAGTGATACCAATTTGTCTTCTTGGTCCTCGGTGAGTGTGCTTGAAATGATAAGTGGTAGGGTGTTCTTGTCCCCTAGAAAAATGTACTTCAAATGGCTTGGGAGAGTCTTCAACTCGACCTTAGGAGGTTGGATAATGGAAGGGAGGGGCTTGTGGAGTGGGATACTCAAGGCAAATAACTCGGACAACCTAGGCAGTGCAGGACACAGGCTGCGTCCAGTGACGCAGGCTGCGTCGTACGACGCAGGCTGCGTTGAACACTGCCTTGCCCAGTTTTCAGCATTGCTATGACGTTGAGCTCCTCATATGTTTCTATTGGCTCTTCCCTTTCCAAGTCTTCAAGACATTCCTGCACATCAAAGGCCAACAACAAACGCAAACCTTCCTCTTCCATGGGGTTAGTTAAAGCTACCTCGAGTGGGTCTCTATCACAAAGTTTATACATTTGATTCACTAATGGCTCAAAGATATCCAAGAAGAAACAAGATTGATGGTCACTCGGGTGCCTCATGGAGTCATATATATTGTAAGTTAATCTTTTTCCTTCAAACTCCATAGTCAAGCACCCGTTTGAAACATCGATCTTGGTATTTGAAGTTTTCATAAACGGCCTACCAAGAAGGAGAGGGGTGGCACTAGAGCTAGATTCCATATCTAAGACGTAGAAATCCGCCGGAAAGACAAGATTATCGACTTCCACTAGTACATCCTCTACCATGCCCTTGGGGTAAACACTAGACCTATCGGCAAGTTGAATGACTACCCCGGTTTTAGACAAAGGTCCTAAGCCTAGGGTCTCATAAATAGATAGAGGCATGACGTTTATAGAAGCCCCAAGGTCTAGCATGGCACGTTTAAAACTTTTCCCCCCAATAGTGCAAGGAATAGTGAACATGCCCGGGTCTCCACATTTCTTGGGTAAATTTTGTTTGAAAATGGCCGACACATGTTCACTCACCCTAACCTTATGGGTTCCCTTCTTAGGATTTCTCCTAGGTGTACAAAGTTCTTTCAAGAACTTTGCATACCTAGGGACACTATTCAACAAGTTAAGAAGAGGAATGTTTACCTCACATTTCCGGAAAGTCTCATATAAGTCATTCTCCTTGGCATATTTCCTTGTGCTTATCAAAGCACTAGGAAATGGGACTTCCGGTATGTACTCCTCCACTTCATCATCTTCAATAGTGTCTTTGCCCTTCATTGAAGTGTCTCCCTTGGGGTCCTTGCTTGTGGATGCCCCTTTCTCATTCTTCGATATCTCTTCTTGACCAACCACCAATTCTCATTGGTCTTCAATCTCAATGGTTTCCATCTCAAGATTCTTCATCTTTTCCTTTCCTTTCCCAAGGGGGTTTACTTCCAACTCTTTGCCTCCCCTCAAGGTCATGGCACTAGCATTTTCCCTAGGTGGGGGAATGGTTTGAGATGGGAATCTTGTGGAGCTTGAGGCTTGGGATTTTGACAAATTTGAGGCCATTTGGGATAGTTGGGTTTCCAAGTTGTTCACCCTAAGGTTGTTAGCCTCCCTATCCTTCCTTGCTTCCTCTCTATCCCTCCTTGCTTCCTCCCTATCCTTCTCTTGATTGGCAAGAAGTGTTTGCAAGATGTCACTCAAGTTCCCTTGAGAAGAATAATTCCCTTGATTTGGACTTTGGTTTGGTTGTCTTTGGGATTGAGAATTACTTGGAAAATTTGAGATGTTGGGTCTTGGGTTGTTGAAATTTCTTTGGGGATTTTGATTGAAATTAGAGTTTCGGTTTTGGGTTGGATTTTGGGCTCTCAAGTGATTAAATTGACCATTTTCAAAACTCTTTGACTTGTCTCCTCCCCACCCCAAAAGATCACGATTTCCCACTTGGTTATACATTCCTCCACCACTTGGGTTTCTAGCATTGTAATTCCCATACCCCATGGCATTAACACTGTCCATGGTGGCTCCTTGCTCAATCATGATGTAACATGTATTTGTAGCATGTTCACCTCCACAATAAGAACATTCAAGTGGTTCGGGGTGTTGAGAAAATGAATTACCTTTGTTAACAACCAAGTTGGATACCAAGCTTTTAAGTTCACCCATCTCTTGCATGATTTTGTGATTTTGAGAGGCATGAGAATCTTCCATGGAAGATACATTTCTAGAGCTTCCTCCCCTTTCATTCTTCCTCCCGTAGCTTCTTGTGTTCATAGCCAACTTCTCAATAATGTTGTTGGCCTCGGCCACATTAAGTGTATCAATGCCACCTCCGGTGGCGGCTATAATCATCCGTTGGTCGTTTTGGCATAATCCTTCATTGAAGGCCGTCAATAGATCGTCCCCCGACATCCCATGATACGGGCACCTTGCCACGAGGCTTTTGAAGCGCTCCCAATAGTCATAGAGAGTTTCCCCCATGTCTTGCTCAATGGTAGTGATGAGCTTCTTTGAGTGGTTATGCCTTGAATCCGGGTAGTATTTCTCAAGGAATTTCTTCTTCAAACCCACCCAAGTATTGACGGAATGGGCCGGAAGACAAAATAACCATTCCTTAGCGGCATCTTGTAAAGAGAACGGAAATGCCCTAAGCTTAAATTGGTCTTCGGTCACTCCTTGGGGGATGGCCCCTTGGCATATCATGTGGAATTCGGCCAAGTGCCTATTGGGATCATTCCCCACCATTCCATGAAATCTAGGCAAATTATGGACAAAGAACCCCTTGAGCTCGAAATTTACATCCCCCATGGGAGGGTATGCGATACACAACGGTTGCTCTTCATAGTTTCTTGCCCGGATTTCACCAATAGTTCTATTATCTTCCATTTCGGGTGGGTAGATGATGTTCAAGGGTGGTGGTCTCCTAGGAGGTGACTCAAACACTTGTTCTTGTGGTTCTTGAAAAGTATTGTTCCCAAACTCCTCTTCACTAGGCTCCCTCCCAAAGGGTCTCCTATAGAGGGGATTCGAAAACAACCAATTGGAAATGCTACTTGAGGACGGGTCAATGTCTTGGTCACCAAATCCTTCTTGTGACCTAGGCATAAACTTTTAAAAACAACTCCACAACACAATTAGAAACTTCAAACCCAAGTAACCTACAAACAATACAAAAAGAAATATTTGAAAAACAATCTAAACAAAATATGACACTAACAAGAGTTTCAACTTGATACTTAGCTATATTGCCTTCCCCGGCAACGACGCCAAATTTGATAGACTAAAATACGGTGTCATTAATTCCGCAATTTAGCTAAGTCAAATAACAATTTATAAAACCAAATCTAGACTCAAACCAACCTAAATAAAAGGGTAGTAAGGGTTAGAAAAGGGTCGAACCCAAGGGAAAGCGGTATTAGCTAAAATAATCTAATCTAGACTCTTGCAAAATATCAATTGACAAAATTAATGACTCTAATCACAAATTAAGACACTAATTACTAATTAAGATGCTAATCAAAACAAAGACTTAAATTAATTACAAACTATGATATTCACAATGGAAAACATGTAGATAACATATAGGGAGAAAGTTTTTCATGAGAAATGATTATCAAGTCTAAAATTGCCAACAACAACTAAATACTCAAAGATTCAAATATGGAGAAATAACTTAGTGCAATTATCCCAAGTTCCCCCACAATTAGCATAGTAAAGACCCTTATTTCCTTCCTTTCTCTAATTATCTATTACAAACTTCTAAGAACTAGCCACCATGAATTAAACCATCCATAAATGACTCAATACAACTAAACTCATACTTATTAAAACATAAGCATAAATAAAGATGCAAGCTTTAAGCACAAAACCAAAGAAGCATGCTAGAATCATGTAATAAAACATTAAACCATGTTCCAAATACACAATAACCCAATTTCCACTCAAAAGATTCCAACTTTTAAACCAAAGTTACAATCTTTCAAAGTTGCTTCAACAAATACCAAGACAAATCAACCAAATTCATCAAGACAAAGCAATTTAATCAAACAAACAATTACTAAGATGGTTAGTCTTAACAACAATTCATTTAACAATGAAATTCAAACATAGGAAAATGGAATTAAATAGAGAAGAAAGGATTAAAAGGTCTTACAATGCTAAAAGGGAAGAACTTGTTCAAATTACACTAAGCAAAGAAAGATTAGCTACCCATAGTCTTCATATTACAACCAATTTCTAAGTAAAAACCAATTACAAGAGCCAAAGTTGAAGAACAAAAATAGAGAAACCTAAGGAAAATATGAGGTTTCAATGTATGAATGCTTGATGCCCTTCTCTCTCTTCAGATTTCTTCTTATATACCCTTGGTCCGCAAACCTAGGGGCCTTGAAAGGTGGGCTTCCAAAAGACAAGACGAGAAAATGAAGAAATCCCGTGCTGAGAAATGACGCAGGCTGCGTCCTACGACGCAGGCTGCGTCGTGACGACGCAGGCTGCGTCGAGCACTGCCAAATGTTTCCCTTGCTTTCCTTCTTGACTTTCGTTGACCCATGGACTTTTGGCCCCGCCTTGATTTCCATTGACCCATTGGGCTTGGTCTTTATACCTTGGTGATTCTTTGCTAGCCCACTCCAATTTCCGGGTTTTTGGGTCTCGGGTTTTCGGGTTTGACTTTCATTGACTTTCGGGATTTTGACTCTCAAAATTGACTTAAAATACTAAATACTAACATTATTACAAAAACTAAAATTAACATAAAACAAAGCTAATGACCCGTAAAAATTAAAACGAAAGACTCTAAAAATTACTACTAGACACGACAATATTTGACGTTGTCAGGAGGTCGGGTAGAGTCTTCATTCCTCCAGACAGATACATTGGTATGGTCGAGGAGAATGAGAGAGATGACGTTTTACTCCTAGAGAGTAACGAACCCGCTACCTATAAAGGTGCCATGACCTGTTCCGACTCTAAGCTATGGCTTGATGCCATGCAATCCGAGATGGACTCTATGTATGAGAATGACGTATGGGATCTGGTTGACTTACCTGATAAGGTTCGGCCTCTTCAGGGCAAATGGCTTTATAAAATAAAGCACTCTGTAGAAGGACAACCAGATACATACAAGGCACGACTAGTGGCAAAGGGTTTCACTCAAGTGCAAGGATTGCACTATGATGAAATTTTTGCACCCGTAGTTATGATGCGTTCCATTCGGATAATCTTAGCGATTGCCGCTTTTCATGACTATGAAATTTGGCAAATGGATGTGAAAAACGCCTTCTTAAACGGTTATTTGGAGGAGGAGTTGTACATGGTACAACCCGAAGGTTTCATTGATCCTAAAAATCCTAAGAAGGTATGCAAGCTTAAGCGTTCCATTTATGGACTTAAGCAAGCTTCTCGGAGTTGGAATCATCGTTTCGACCAGGTGATAAAAGAGAATGGATTTACTCGATCGGTAGAGGAACCATGCTTATATATCAAGTCGAGTGGGAGCAAGATTGTCTTCCTAATATTGTATGTTGATGACATACTCTTGATTGGGAATGACATACCTCTCTTAACTTCGGTAAAAGTTTGGTTAAAGAACCATTTCCAGATGAAAGATCTGGGTGAAGCACAAAGAATTTTGGGAATCCGTATCTACAGAGATAGATCACGACGGATGTTATCCCTCAGTCAGGAGTCTTATATAGATAAGATTCTTGAGAGGTTCAGCATGACCAACTCCAAGAAGGGGAACTTCCAATGATTTCTGGGATGCATTTGAGTAAAGCTCAGGCACCCAAGACATTGGAAGAGGTCGAGCGCATGAGTCGTGTTCCTTATGCATCAGCTATAGGAGCGATCATGTATGCAGGAATGCCAACGTCCAGACGCGGTATAGCATGAGTAGGGACAAGCGTTACCAAGGCACATCCAGGTGAAACACCTGGATTAGTGTTAAGAATATCCTAAGTACCGACGGAAGGACTAAGGTTGGGTTATTGACTTAGTGGTAGCAGGTGACACTGAGCTATGCGCAATCGGTTACGCAGATGCTAGCTTCCAAACGGATCGAGATGACTCGAAATCTCAGTCTGGATTCGTGTTTACTCTTAATGGCGCTGCAGTCAGCTAGAAAAGCTCCAAACAGAATGTTATAGCAGATTCTACGACTGAGTCCGAGTACTATGCCGCTTCAGAGGCTGCGAAGGAAGCTATATGGATGCGTCAGTTCTTACAGGGACTAACCGTAGTTCCTAGTTCGGATGACCCGATCACCATCTGTTGTGATAATAGTGGTGCCATCTTCCAGGCTAAGGAGCCTAAGTCCAGCAACAAGTCTAGGCATGTACAACGGAAGGCTCACATTATCCGAGATTACGTGGAGCAAAGGGAGATAGTGATAGACAAGATTGCTACGGATGATAACGTTGCAGATCCTCTCACTAAACCGTTAAGATATGATAAGCATGAAGGGCACGTTATTTCCATTGGAATTAAGCGTGTTCCTGAGTTGTATTAGTTGTTTTATATGGATTAGACACCTGTATCTTTTTCATAAAACTATTAATAAAATCATCGTTATGTTTTATATTTTGTTTTTCATGTGGGTTGTACAGACAACATTGAACACCACAAAGTGAACTGAATTACATTATATTTATTTTGGGTCCGTAATCAGCCTACATGAGCGAGAACTCTGCGCAATTTTTTGGTGACGTCGATGATGTGGGTTCACGAGCATAAGTCAAAATGTGAATGATTCGATCCAGATGGGGTTATAAGATACTGCGCATGACCTTGTTTGTGACAACGTTATGGAGTCCTAAATGTTTCAGAACATTAGGTGCCAGGTCGTGGATAGGACGTCCATAGTGTTCCTAGAGTCGATTCTTTTGACTGTCGACTGTCTCTTGAGATTAAGGCAGTTTTTGGGTGACTTTGGTTTCTTTCTCATGGTCGACCGTAACAGGAGGCTAAGTAGATTTTCACTGGGTCATTTCATACTGCGCTTGTATCTGCAAGATTCGAGTTGAAAAAAATATCCAACCTTTATCAGGTTATGTTATTTCTCAGGGCCACTCGAGGAGCTGTAACTGAAATGCATGGCCATGCTCGAATAAAGATTCGTTTATCAGTTAAGTTACTCTCTAGTCGGGGAAACCAATCTTGATACTGATCACTTGTAAACTACGACCTTTGTGAATACGGACTTTGCAAATTGGTTTACATTGAGTGGGAGAAATTTATAATGGATATGAGAATCGGTTATCGCACATACACTTGTACGGACAAGTGGGAGATTGTTGGAGCCAGTGTCCTCCACAGTTAGTGCAATAACATAAATAAATCTCTGTAGGTTCATAGGGTATACTTTGTATAATAATCAGTTGATTAACGTTTATCAATAACGGTTGGCTTGCTAGATAAGTTTGACGTTATTGTCATACAGATGGCGGTGATCAACTGGTCCCTAAAAGTCACACCTATAGGATGTGTTTGAGAGATGTGATTATTTGAGAAAATAATCATATTGATGCCCTATTATATGACTAAAAAGTTAGTCAGTGTATTTGACTAAAAGGTTAGTCAATGTGATGATGAGACGATTATTTAATAATGATTAAATAAAGTTAGCTGAGACGAATTAACTGTAATTCGTAAATTGAATATAAAATGTTATATTTAATTGTTGTATATAATGTAAGCTAATTAAACATAAAACGTTATAATTAATTGGCAAATTATAAATATACGGATATTTATAATTAATGTTGTATTATAATGTCGGTCCTTGACAAATGACGATTATAATATATTACATTATAGTGGAAGCTAAAATGACCGAAATAAAGTGTCCAGATACACTCGGTTTTTCCGGTCAATGGGTAGTTATTTGAGGAGACTAAATCTCCTCATATAAGACCTAGGAGTGCCGTGAGATAGGAAGAGTTGCAAGGGAAAAATTCTAACCTAATTTCTACACTCACTTGTGCCTCCATCACACAAAAACACAAAAAAACCTAAAAGTTAACAGTAACTTTTAATTATCTTTCTAGCAAAGGAGAAGGGCATTTCTCGATCAATCTTGGGTGAGACGATTAGGAGGATATCTACTTTGATATCTGTTCTTAGGCCGAATTTTGCTAGGACCAAAGGTTCAATTCGTTTTCTCTATATTTTATATCGTTTTCATATTTATGACTCGCAATTCATATTCTATAATTTTGTTATAATCCTAAATTTTAAGGGGATGTAAACAGTTTTTTCCCACAAGTGGTATCAGAGCGTAAGAATACAAAATTATATTATATGTTTTTCATTTTATGAAATATAAATTTGAGAATTAAAATTTTATACCGAAAAAAAAAAATTTGTGTCACGGCTGATTTTTTTTTATGCCGTGTAATTTGTTTTTTTTTTTTAGGTCTTGTTTTTCCATTGTTGATTTATTGATATTGTAATTTTAAAAGGTTAAAATTCAATATAAAAAATTTGTACTTGTTTTAATTTGATAAGGATTAAATTAAAATAAGATGGAACTGTTTTGATTTTGTTGTTGCTATTGTTTTCGGACTCATTGTTTTAAATTGATAATTTTTGTATAATGATTCAATTTTAATGATGTTCAAAGCGATTGTGATTAAATGAATATATGGATAATTGATTTAATCATGATTTAGATGTTCATTTTAAAAGGTTAAATTGAATAATCTAGTTTGAATCAATATTTAATAACGATTAGATATTGAATTTTGTACCGATCTAGCAATATTGACAACACCGAAATTTTTTTTTTTTTGTACGTACTGCTACTGTTCAATTTAAAAAAAAAATTCTGTTTTTTTATTGTTGTGCTGCAGTATTTTTTTTATTATTTTTTTTAATGTTATTAGTTTCGGTTTTTGCTAAACCGTGAAAAATAAAAAAAAAATAAAAAATTTCAGGGACTGGTACAGTTCGCGTGAACAGTGATCAGGGAAAAAAAAAATTGTTTGTTTTTTTTTTGACATTATAAAGATAATGTTTGTTTGTTATTGTGAAAAGGTTCACAATAATGATACCCGATTATTTTAAAAAGGTTTAAAATAAAAATGGATTATGGGAGATTAAAATTGTTGTGGGCAATTAAGAAATTGTCACATAATTTTGATCGTTTTTAATGGTGGTTTGGATAATTAATCAACATAATTAATGAATTATGTATTGTAGTATTAATTTATATAGTTGATGCATTTTTTTTTGTCGAATGAATAAATGAATGAATGGTTTGATTTACGTTTTTTTTGCAATTGGTTGAAAAAATGTCAAACCTAGTGTGGCCTTAGTTAATCATGTTTTCGTAATGATGGAAACATGGTTTGGATGTATTTATGAGATCTCGAATCTCCTTTTATTTCTTTTAATTATGTTTTTGGAATTAGAATGTAAATAGGTTTATTTTGTAATTTTGAAAATGTAATTTAAGAAGACTAAAGATGGAGATCGGATGCTCACTCCCGCTACATGGACCAAGATGAGACAAAGTCAAGCTTCTCGGGTCCATTAGGATGGATTCCAAACTTGTATTTACTGTTCATTTTGGTAGATAGGCCACACTAGGACCGTTGTAATAGTTTACGTATTTTTCGTTCTTTTGTTTTTCATTCACATGTTAAATAATTGCATCATATTCCGCCTAAACCAAACCACCTAAATGCATGAAAAATGTTTCATATAGTTTGAATTTTCATCTTAGACATACAGATGTCACTCGTTCATAGGGCCATCACCTTAGTCTAAATCATTCACGAAATGCTAGAATTTGTTCACTTAAAATGAATTAAATTTAAGATGATGGGATCTTCCTCTAAAATGAAAATTGAGATTAGTCTTTATAGGGAAAACTACTATGAACCCCTTCTTCGTCGGAAGTCATAATATGACCCCTTCTACGTTGGGTAAGTAGTGAGTGTTGACCTATTTTACCTCAACATTGTAGTCCGAGTAATATCTCGGGATTATAATGGACTAAAGATAGAATTTACAGAAATTTATCGACCGAGAATTCTAAAGGTAGAATTAGCCAAGAGGTTGGCTTATCAATTTACAGAAATTGAGTCTTGGGATCATTTATATAATTCTTGAGAGAGGTCAATTGTATAAATGCATGAGTCATCGCATTAAACAGTTTTTGCATTAAGACTTAATTTTAAAACGATGAAACTTATTATATTTTTCTTCTTTTCACAGTTTCTTGAATCCGTTATATAAGGATATAACTGCTAAAATAACAAATGGCTGGACGTACAGACGACCCAATGCCAAGTGCTACACTCGATCGCGAGTCCTGGCTAAAGATTTTTATGGACAACATGAATCAGTCCACGCGACTGAAGAATGATGGGTCCAACTTTGCGGACTGGGAGGCGGCATTACGGAATGCTGCCATTGCTGACGGTAAGCTCAAGTACTTGACTGAGTCTCTACCGACTAACCCAGGCCCCAATGCAGGAGCAAATGAATCACTTGCTTATAGTGATTTCGTAATGGAGGCGGGTGCGATAAAGAACGTACTCATCTTTTCAATGGAATCAAATTTGCAAAGGCGATTCATTGCCCATGGTGCAAACAAGATTTTCACCACGCTCTCTAACGAGTTCTCGAAAGCTCCGAGGATCGTTAGCTATGAGAATACCTGTCGCTTCTTTGAAGCGAAACTCCAGAAGGGCCAAGCGGTTAGCCCACAGATTCTTGCTATGATCGAGAATGTCGAGAAACTGGAGGCTCTTGGTTGCAAAATCGATGAGACGATCATTATTGATCGACTGCTCCATTCACTTCATGATGGTTTTGCCCTTTTCAGGGCAAATTACTATATGAATGATATGAAGAAAAGTCTTCATCAGCTCCATTCACTTCTCGTACAGACCGAGAGTGATCTGAAATTGAGTGGGAGCGTGAAACAGGACGTTCTCATGATTAACAACAAGGGTAGGGGTAAGGGCAAGACTCAAGCTGACCTAGCTGTAGGGAAGCCAAAGTTCAAAAAGCCAGGAAAGGTCAAGAGTGGGCCTGGTGAGACTAGCGGTAGCTCACAAGGCAAGACAAAGAGCAAGGAAAACACGGAGTGCCACCATTGCCACAAGACTGGGCATTGGAGGCGGAACTGTTCCGTGTATGCTGAAGACGTAAAATCAGGCCGCGTCACTCCTGTTGGTACGTCATCTTTTATTCATATGATTGAGATTAACCATGCAAGTTTCGGAACTTGGGTACCAGATACTGGTTGTGGTTCTCATCTGTGTAATCATTTGCAGGGCCTAAGAAGCATCACAACTCTCGCAAAGGGTGATGTGGACCTGCGAGTGGGGAATGGAGCTAGAGTTGCTGCCGTTTCAGTGGGAACATATGTAATCCAACTCCCTAGTGGTTTTGAGTTATAGCTGAATAATTGTTACTATGTACCCAGTTTGTCGAAAAACATTATTTCTGTTTCCGTACTTGATAAGGACGATTTTTCGTTTTTAATAAAGGATAATAGCTGTATTTTCTCTTTAAACGATATGATTTATGGTAAAGCTGTTTCCATGAATGGAATATATGTTTTAGATCAAACCACAGATATAATGCAAGTGAGTAATAAGAAAGCAAAGGTTGGTGACAAAGATCAAACCTATCTATGACATTGCCGTATGGGACACATAAATGAAAAACGCGTGAAAAGCTCATTGATAATGGGACTATCTCCCCATTTGACTATGAATCTTTTGGCACGTGTGAATCATGTCTCATAGGCAAAATGACTCGAATTTCCTTCAAAGGTGTTGGAATGCGCGCTGCTGACCTATTAGGACTCATACATACTGATGTGTGTGGACCTATGTCAATCAACGCTAGAGATGGCTATAGATATTTTATCACTTTCACGGACGATTTGAGTAGATAGGGTTATGTCTACTTAATGAAGCATAAAAGTGAGTCCTTTGACAAGTTCAAGGAATTCCAGAATAAGGTTGAAAACCAGCTGGATAGAAAGATGAAAGCACTACGTTCAGATCGTGGTGGCGAATATCTCTCGAATGAGTTTGATCAACACCTTAAAGACTGTAGTGTAGTACTACAGTTAACTCCACCTGGAACACCACAATTGAATGGTGTGTCCGAACGGAAAAATCGAACATTGCTTGACATGGTTCGATCCATGATGAGTCACACGGTTGTGCCTGACTCATTATGGGGATATGCTCTATTGTCAGCTGCTCTAATACTTAACCGAAGTCCGTCTAAAGCTGTAGACAAGACTCCATATGAACTATGGAAGGGAACGGTCCATAACTTGTCCTTTATTCGGGTTTGGGGCTGCGAGGCTTATGTCAAATGGAGACCTGACGATAAGCTCGGCCCACGATCGGTCAAGACATACTTTATTGGTTATCCAAAAGGGATGTTTGGTCATTACTTTTACTCGCCTACCGAACATCGAGTTTTTGTTGCGGCTAGTGTGACGTTCTTAGAGAAAGAATTTCTCGAGAATAGGACAAGTAATGGAACCTTCGATCTGTCGGAGATTCCAGAACCAACAACCGAGTTACCAATGGGGGAAACTGTTCCCTCATCATCGGCTGCGGTAAATATTCCTGAGGAACCTAGAAGGTCGGGTAGAGTCTCCATTCCTCCAGACAGATACATTGGTATGGTCGAGGAGAATGGGAGAGATGACGTTTTACTCTTAGAGAGTAACGAACCCGCTACCTATAAAGGTGCCATGACCTGTTCCGACTCTAAGCTATGTCTTGACGCCATGCAATCCGAGATGGACTCTATGTATGAGAATGACGTATGGGATATGGTTGACTTACCTGATAAGGTTCGGCCTCTTCAGTGCAAATGGCTTTACAAAATAAAGCATTATGTAGAAGGACAACCAGATACATACAAGGCACGACTAGTGGCAAAAGGTTTCACTCAAGTGCACGGATTGCATTATGATGAAATTTTTGCACCCGTAGTTATGCTGCGTTCCATTCGGAGAATCTTAGCGATTGCCGCTTTTCATGACTATGAAATTTGGCAAATGGATGTGAATACCGCCTTCTTAAACGGTTATTTGGAGGAGGAGTTGTACATGGTACAACCCAAGGTTTTCATTGATCATAAAATCCTAAGAAAGGTATGCATCTTAAGCGTCCATTTAATGGACTTAAGCAAGCTTCTCTTCGGAGTTGGAATCATCGTTTCGACCAGGTGATAAAAGAGAATAGATTTACTCGATCGGTCGAGGAACCATGCTTAATATCAAGTCGAGTGGGAGCAAGATTGTCTTCCTAATATTGTATGTCGATGACATACTCTTGATTGGGAATGACATACCTCTCTTAACTTCGGTAAAAGTTTGGTTAAAGAACCATTCCCAGATGAAAGATCTGGGCCAGGCACAAAGAATTTTGGGGATCCGTATCTACAGAGATAGATCACGACGGATGTTATCCCTCAGTCAGGAGTCTTATATATATAGATTTCTTGAGAGGTCAGCATGACCAGTCTAAAAAGGGAACCTTCCACTGGTCTCTGGGATGCATTTGAGTAAAGCTCAGGCACCAAACATCGGAAGAGGTCTTCGCAGAGTCGGATTCCTTATGCATCAGCTATAGTGATCGATCATGTATGCCATTATGCACACGTCCAGACGAGGCATATGCATTGAGTATGACGATTCGTTACCAAGGCAATCCAGGTGAAACACACTGGATAGCTGTTAAGAATATCCTTAAGTACCTACGGAGGACTAAGGATTGGGTATTGACTTATGGAGGTGACACTGAGCTATGCGCAACCGGTTACGCAGATGCTAGCTTCCAAACGGATCGAGATGACTCGAAATCTCAGTATGGATTCGTGTTTACTCTTAATGGCGCTGCGGTCAGCTGGAAAAGCTCCAAACAAAATGTTATAGCAGATTCTACGACTGAGTCCGAGTACTATGTTGCTTCAGAGGCTGCGAAGGAAGCTATATGGATGCGTCAGTTCTTACAGGGACTAACCGTAGTTCCTAGTTCGGATGACCCGATCACCATCGATTGTGATAATAGTGGTGCCATCTTCCAGGCTAAGGAGCCTAAGTCCAGCAACAAGTCTAGGCATGTACCACGGCAGAGGCTCACATGGATCCGAGATTACGTGAGCAAAGGGCGCTGATTAGTGATAGACAAGATTGCTACGGATGATAACGTTGCAGGTCCTCTCACTAAACCGTTAAGATATGATAAGCATGAAGGGCACGTTATTTCCATGGGAATTAAGCGTGTTCCTGAGTTGTATTAGTTGTTTTGTATGGATTAGACACCTATATCTTTTTCATAAAACTATTAATGAAATCATCGTTTTGTAATATATTTTGTTTTTCATGTGGGTTGTACTGACAACATTGAACACCACAAAGTGAACTGAATTACATTATATTTGTTTTGGGTCCGTAATTGCCTACATGAGCTGATAACTCTGGCAAGTATTTTGTGACGTCGATTGATGGTGGGTTCAACGAGCCATAAGTCAAACTGTTGACTGATCGATCACAGATGCGAGTTATAATGATACTGCGCAGGACATTTTGTGACGACGTTATGGAGTCCTAAATGTTTCGGAACATTAGGTGCCAGGTCGTGGATAGGACATCCATAGTGTTCATAGAGTCGATTCTTTTGACTATCGACTGTCTCGAGATAAAGGACGTTTTGGGTTGACTTTGGTTTCTTTCTCTGGTCGGACCGTAAACAGGAGGTAGTAGATTTTCACTCGCGGTCAGTCATACTGCGCTTGTATCTGCAAGATTCGAGTTGAAGAAAATATCCCACCGTTATCAGGATATGATATTTCTCAGGGCCACTCGAGGAGCTGTAACTGAAATGCATGGCCATGCTCGAATGAAGATTCGTTTATCAGTTAAGTTACTCTCTAGTCGGGGAAACCACTCTTGATACTGATCACTTGTAAACTACGACCTTTGTGAATACGGACTTTGCAAATTGGTTTACATTGAGTGGGAGAAATTTATTATGGATATGAGAATCGGTTATCGCACATACACTTGTACGGACAAGTGGGAGATTGTTGGAGCCAGTGTCCTCCACAGTTAGTGCAATAACATAAATAAATCTCTGTAGGTTCACAGGGTATACTTTGTATTGTAATCAGTTGATTAACGTTTATCTATAACGGTTGGCTTGCTAGATAAGTTTGACGTTATCGTCATACAGATGGCGGTGATCAACTGGTCCCTAAAAGTCACACCTAAAGGATGTGATTGAGAGATGTGATTATTTGAGAAAATAATCATATTGATGCCTTATTAAATGACTAAAAGGTTAGTCGGTGTTTTTGACTAAAAGGTTAGTCAAATGTGATGATGATATAATTATTTAATAATGATTAAATAAATTTAGCTGAGACGAATTAACTGTAATTCGTAAATTGAATATAAAATGTTATATTTAATTGTTGTATATAATGTAAGCTAATTAAACATAAACCGTTATAATTAATTGGAAAATTATAAATATACGGATATTTATAATTAATGATGTATTATAATGTCGGTCTTTGACTAATGACGATTATAATGTATTACATTATATTAAAAGCTAAAATGACCGGAAAAAGTGTCCAGATACACTCGGGTTTTTTTTCAGTCAATGGGTAGTTATTTGAGGAGACTAAATCTCCTCATTATAACCTAAGTGTGCCGTCAATTACAAGGGAAGGAGAAAAAAAAATTGTTAACCTAATTTTGACTCTCTCTCACTTGTGCCTCCATCACACAAAAACACAAAAACACAAAAACCATAAAAGTTAACTGTAACTTTTAATTCTTTTCTAGCAATTACAAGGGCATATCTCAATCAGTCTTGGGTGTTACGATTAGGAGGATATCTATTTTGATATCTGTTCTTAGGCCTAATTTTCTAAGGACGGAAGGTTTAATTCTTTTTCTCTACATTTGTATCGTTTTCATATCTATGACTTGCATTCATATTATATAATTTTGTTATAATCCTAATTTTTAAGGGGATGTAATCTGTTATTTTTAAGGGGATGTAATCTGTTATTTCCCACAATGTGTGGGGTCGGGTGGTGAGTGTTGGGTGTGTGAGGTGGGTGTTGGGTATTATTTTTTCTGATTTAGTCTTCCTCTTCTTTTCTTCTTTTTCCTATTATTTTAGATATACTAAAAAGTATAATTAATTTCAAAAATCAATAAACAAGTACTATTAATCTATTTGTTTGTTTTTCAAATTTATTATTACTTTTAATTTTATCTTTTTTACATTTTATTTTTCAGACTTAGTGTTACTTTATTTTCTTATTCTTTTTCCTCCATCTTTAGATCTACTAAAAAGTACTATTAATTTTTTTAAAAAAACCAATATACAAAGATTTTACAATTTTTTTTAGTTAGTTGATTTTAATTTTAGATCTACTAAAAAAAAGTAGATTTAAGAAAATATAATCGTATTGCTACGGAAGTTGTGGATGGACTGGAGTTACACTCTCAATTGATGGAAGTTACATTCTATGTGGACAAAAGTTACACTCTATATGGACTAAATTTACACTATCAATGGTAATTTACACTCTATATGACTAAAGTTACACCCTCAATATACTAAAGTTACATTCTGAAAAGGCTAGAGTTACACTATAAATTAGTTAATATTTAAATTTTTCAAAATAAGTTGATATAAAATTACTTGGGATAATAAAATTATAATATTAAGGATTAAAGTTACACTTGTAAAAACATAAAGTTACAGTCTAAAAAATGCAGAAAATGTCATGAACTTGTATTAAAATGACGTAAAATTACTTCTGAAAATAAAATTACACTATTTTGGATTAAAGTTACACTTGTAAAAGGCTAAAGTTACACTCTAAAACTACGTAAAATGTCAAAAAGTTGTCTTAAAATCACTTTTAGCATAAAACTACACTATTTTGGATTAAAGTTATACTTGTAAATGGTTAAAGTTACACTATAAAAATATGTAAAATGTCAAAAAGTTGTCTTAAAATAACTTTTTAGCATAAAGCTACACTATTTTGGATTTAAGTTACACTTGTAAAAGGTTAAAGTTACACTGTAAAATACGGAAAATGTCGAGAACTTGTTTTAAAATCACTTTTTAGTATAAAATTATACTATTTTGGATTAAAGTTACACTTGTAAAAGTCTAAAGTTACACTCTAAAAATACGGAAAATGTCAAAAACGTGTCTTAAAAATATTTTTAGTATAACGTTACACTATTTTGTATTAAAGTTACACTCGTAAAAAATCAAAGTTACACTTGTAAAACTGCACACTTGTAAAAAAAAAAATTTACCCTTGAAAACAAAAGTTAAACCATAAAAATGCTAAAATGTCATCAACTTTAAGTTAGAGAGAGAAAGATAATTAATTAGTGTATAAGTAAGAAATTAGTGTATTGATTACTTTTTGCTTTTAATCTCAACCACCCACCTTGAAAGATCTGAGGGCTCATAAGAAGACTTAGGGACTCAAAAGATATGAAGGACTCATTTGAACATTTCTATATATATATATATAATATTAATAGGCAAGCCAAAATAGAGGACTATTTACATTTGTCTTGTGTAGTTGTGTGTATGATAAATCCGAGAATAATTTACAATCTAGATAAATAAATTAACATGTCTTAATATCAAGAAGAATACCTCTTTATTTATTCAAGAGAAGAGCAATTTGACCATCTCAATTTGTTTAAGAGTTCTACTCATTTATATTGCCTTTTAAACTCCTCTCAGTAACCTTTATCTTTATCAATTGTAAATGGTAACATATATATTCATATCACAATAAATAGAAAAACAAATGAAAAGATGGTTACTTAATGGCTACAAATGCACCATGCATGCATTCAAGGATCATTTGGTCAAATTGTTTGCTCACGAAATTCCATCTCCATATATATGAGTATTTTTTAAATTCTACTATTGCTCTCTATGCTACTCTACTTTTCTCACAAGTATATGTGTTTTTTACCTAAATGTAAAATATATTTGAATTGTCAGTGAGATTGTGGCCTTGTTGTACATTTGCTGTGAAATTTTGTCATTCATCTATGCATGAATTTTGTCATTTCTTATATTTTGTTTTGTTATTGTCTTTATGACTCAATGTCACGATATTTCACTTGGTTTAATGTAAATCACTAGCATATGTTATGAGGTTCTTTTTCAACTTTTGATTTATATTCTCCATGTTAATGATTTCCATTTGACTAATGAACCTTTTACAATTTCAGGAAAACACAAAACACGACTTATATAGCCGGATTGAAGAAGGAAGACAATTATAAAATGTGCAAGACAAACTGAGAGAAATTTGAGGTAGAAATTGAGAAGTTTTTTGTGGATTGTTCTATAACTCGATAGGCGGTAGTTAACAGGTTTACACTCCTTTCTTAAATGAAAAACATTCACAGGTGTAAGAGCGGACTGCTCTACATTCAGTCACGCCGGTTCGACAGAAAGCTTTTGAAAACTTTTTGGGAAGTGGTTTTCCCCTTGTAGCTCTTTTTACGAAGCTTAAACGGGTGGAACCATGCAGTACCAGACACGCGCGGAAGGAGGCTACTCTTCGAAAATGTCCATAGTTGGCCAATTCGTAGACTCGTAAACCAAAGTCGTTAGAGCTGGTTGTTGATGCGTGCATGCATACTCGAGGAAGCACGCTGATAAGGCTAAAGTCGCGTCACCTTAATCAAAGTAATCCTAATTCACTACTAACTAATAGTCAGCGGTAAGTAAGGTATCAAATCCACATGGAGGCGGTAGTATTCTAATCTGTTAAACTAGGTTCGTCTCTTATAGTAACAATTTCGTGGGTTTATGATTTGTGTTCCTAAACTAATAGCAAACAAAAACAATAAAAGGCTGAAATAAATAAGATTAAAAGTCTAGGGTCTCAGGTTCACTAGGATTATTATTCAGGGGTAAGGGTGTAACCAACTATCATGCAATAAAGTTATCCAAGGTCACAAGATTGGTCGATTCAATTATGCCCTTTAGATCTACAAACATGTGATCGCTATCATTAAACGAGTTCTATTCAATTATTGTAGCCTATCTTAGTCTTAACCCGGTCGGTGTTAATCCTAATTTGCGAGACTAATTAATTAATCCTGACCAGTAATTAAGCAACTAGATTTAAAACGATAATCAAACGATAACCATGCAATTGCAATTCAATTAAATAGTCTACCCCTTCTATTAATCCTAGATCCCCTTTCAACCCTAGATAAGGAATTTAGTTACTCATAACAATATTAATAACAACGATAATAAATAAAATAAACATGATTAACAATAATGAAAGGATCAACAAAGAATAATTAAGGAACTAAAAAGTAACTAATTGAATAACAAAGGAAGATTAAAGAGTACCGATTACGAGTTTGAACTAAAAATAATAGTCTTGATGAATCAATCCAGTAGCAAAGCAAACAAAAGTTGAGTTTCTAATATTAAAGCATACCTAATTATGAAAGGCGAGTTTTCCTTTTATAATAACAATCTGATTAACTAGATTAAACTAATTTAGGAAATCCGAAAGCCGTCAAATACTAGGCTGCTCGATCGAGCAAAGGTGAATCTGCTCGATCGAGCATGACGTCAGCACGACTCGATCGAATAAAGTGATGTTGCTCGATCGAGCATAATTCAAATGGCATGTTTCTTCGTTTTTCTTCATTTCTTTTCCATCGCTCTCGATTCCCGTGTCTAACCTTCTACGATCTAACTCCGCTATGCTCCATACCAACTCAAAAAGTTCCAAATGCATCCAATATGCACTAAAACATAATAGAAGCGGCAGAATCGATATTCTAGCTAAAATAGCATAGAAACAAGCAAGGAAAGACAATAAATCGATCCTTATGTATCTAAGGGAAGCATAAAATATGTAAATAAATAGTGATCATCACATGCCATATGCGGAACACATCCAATAAAAGTTCTTTTACTCCTAAACTCTCAAATATGTAAGATTTTGTTTCAGTTGAGGCTCAATGTTGTAACATTATTGTTCACTTTTAAGTGTAACGATAAATGTTAGAACTCTGATAAGAAGATATCATCGAGAGACCGTAAACACATATTAAAGTATGAGAATTTTTAATTTCACATATTTGAGTTTGTTTTACATTGTCATTAGCATGTCTTAAAATATTTTTGTTCCGTTTTCGTTTTGCTTGACTTCTTAAAACTTTTTGTTACTATATATACATTATTTTGACCAAACTGTCGCGTAAATTTTTAAGATATGCTATAAACTAAACTTACATGTCGTTTTTATTCAATTGCTATAGATCTTTCTTTATTGGTAAAATATTTTCAAATTGGACCACTCAATATAGTACTAACAATAAGAAATTTCAAGTTTAAAGTTATGGAGAATCAGTTGAAGGATTGTATAGATTGGAAATACTATGCGAAATAATTTGAACTTAAACTTTCCAATAATTTGAGTAGCAAATTGTTAACCCATATATAAAGGCTTGAAACATAATAGCTATATGATTGTATTATGCATTCATGCTTACATGAGGTGGTCAAAGATAATTGACAATACACATTAGAAGACTTTCTTGGCAATTTGGTCCAACATAAATATTGTGGTTTCATTAGTACCGGCAAGTGTAGACTCGCTTATTGTAAAATAAAAATGAGAGAATGCGAGAAATACCTTTATTTATGTAAAATTATTAAACGTAATTTGCTCTCCGAATACATGGTTGGATAATAATGCGTTGAGTTGAGAAAAAAATAAAGGCCATGTGGGTTAAGATAGGTGTTTATTCACGAGATTTTTATAAATTAGATAGGCTCGATTTACAATTTCAGATTCTGAGTTGATGGTGATAACTCATTTAGAGGTAATATTAAAACGATCCCGACAAGATTTGGTATACTTTTTTGGTTTGCCTAGGAAAAAAATGAGAAAATCCAACACGGATCTTATAGTAAATTAAATGGGACATAGATATATAGAAAGCAAAACAAACATGAATGAACTGTGTGGACAAATTAAACAAGACGTGAAATATGGAACTCTATGTTTCTATTGCATCTTACGATACATAGATTGTATTGAAGTTAGGTTGAAAGAACATGTTGTTTTTCGTAGCATTTCCAAACCTAACACGTGCATTGCACGGGTATAAAAACTAGCTACTCATATAATATAACTATGTTTTAAAACAAATATAAGCATAACTTAATGCAAAATTTGAAAGTTTATATTATGTTTATCATTTTATAAGTGTCATTCGCTTTAAATACATATTTTCAATAAATACACACATTTATTGGGTCGTGCGGGTTTTGACCCTAAATGTGTGGTTTATTATCAAGTCAGGTCGTTTTGGGGTTGGGTTATTTTTGAGTTATTTCTTGTAATACTAGAGACTTTCTTGGCCGTTACTCGGTCAGGCCACTCGGCCGAGTAGTATAACTCGGTCAAGTTTGGTGAGTGCATGCCCAGCTGAATGAGGTGTTTACTCAGTCGAGTTTAGGGAAACTCGGTCGTGTGTGTGTCACTCGATCGAGTGCATTAATGTTACTCGACTGCGACCTATATTTGGGTTTTCGAGAAAGACCCTGTATATTTTTACTCGGTCGAGTGAGTTAGTTACATGACTGAGTAAGGTAGAGTTACAACGCGACTCTGTTTTTCAGCGTCGAGTATTATCTTATATAAATTAGATTCCTATTTCCTCTTAAACTTTCATTCTTCTTATTAGTGACGTAAAATCTCTCTAAAACTCTCTAATTACTCCCTAATTATCCTTTAACTATTCCTTAATCTTGTTTTGGATTTTTTTAGAAAATCAATCTTCTAGATCTTTCTTTCATCTTTTCCAATCTAGTAAGTCGTCTTCATCTCTAATCTTGTGATTTTCACTAATCATCTTTTAAACTAGGTTTTGAGTAATTAGTGTAATTATGTTACTTAGTTTGATTCTAGAGTTGTGATTAATCTTATTAAGTTAAGTTATATTGTTTAGATTAGATTATATTGATAATCTTGAGTTAGATTATTGAACTAGAGTAGAATTTGGGGGTATTTGATATAGATGATAAAATTGTTGTTGATTATCATATAAATTGGGGGAAAACTGATATAGATTATAGTTTGTTGATTATTAGTATAGAACTTGGTATAATTCGACCTAGAATATAGTGTATTTATTAATTAGTATAGGAATTAGGGGAATTAGTAGTAATTTGTATAGTTGTGATATTATAGGTGGAGACTTTACAGAGGACTTCTAACTTCGCTAGTGGCCGGAGGTTAATCGTGAATTACTATTTGCTAATGACAGGTTAATCCTACTCGGTTGTGTTAGGTTCATATACCTACACTTCAGACATTTCTTAAGTAATACTAATTAACTCATTAATTAGTTTCAAGATCTAGTTACATGCTAACTATTTAAATCGAAATAGAGAAAGAAAAAGTGTTCCTCACATTCAGTTTCAATCGAGTATGGGCACAAGTACAAGACACCTTCTTGCACTTGTTCTTGAGCTAGATGATTTATGATGGATTTCCAAAAGCTCCAAGTATAGGAACTCTCCTTTCGTTGCACCTAGACTTACCCTTAAATCACTCAACTATTGATTTACTAGTACAATAGTTAAGTACCCTTAAAACAAGTATATAAGACTCCAAAATTACTACTCTAGTAATATGGTGTTTATACTTCAACACAAGTTCTATGAAACTTCTAAAGTTGCTAAGTATGTAGTGATTTTAGTGAGATGTTGTGTTGTTTTCTTATGAGATCAACTAGTGATTAAAACAAGAGAGCAAAAACTCTCTTATTTACCTCACATAGCCGGCACCCCCTTGGGAAGGGAGGGCATGCTTCTCCTTTTTGCTTTATCAAGGTTATAGGATGGCTATAGGCATTAGACTTAGCAATCATTATGTTTAATCATCATTAGTATAATGTTTAAAGCCTAAACCTACCCAACCACCCCATATAGCCGGTTTCTTCACTTAAGAAGGAGTCCATTTTATAATATGTGATTTTGTCATTTGTCACACATGTGACATGTGACATGTGACATGTGACATGTGACATGTGACATGTGACATGTGACATGTGACATGTTATTTTATACTCCCTTCATTCAAGTCCAAATACAACATTTCTTTTTTTGACACTATTCATGAGTGAAGAGATTGTTTACGATTCCTTGCAATATGTAAGATAAAATATAGTCATGTGAGATTTTGTTTGATTCGCCTTTATAAGTACAATAAGATTATCAAATTTTATATTTTTTTATAATGTAAAACTCGAGATATTTACGTTACAATTCGTGCATTGGCAAACGTGTAAAAGTGAAATGTTGTGTTTGGAATTGAATAGAGGGAGTAATATAATTATGTACTCCCTCCGATCCAGACCAATGGTAACACTTACCATAAACGGACGATCCACACCAATGGTAACATACCTTATTTGGCCCACAACATTACTATATCATCCTATTCCCATTTGATATTTACACAAAATGCCATTACATGGCCCACCTATCAACCCCACAATTAAACTTACAATTACATGGCCCATCTACTTTTTCCCATTTTACCCCTCCTTTTTCCACCTTTTCTTAAATACTCCATTTTCCACCATGTTACCATTGGTGTGGATCGGAGGGAGTATTTAACTAATTTAAATACAATTTCATGTCAAATAAATTAAACTTAACACTTTAAGTAATAATTTATGATCACATATACATAAAATGGGTCATCTCATATTTGGTTGATATGATCTACAACTAGTTGTAATTATTCGACAAATCATGCTTATCTTAAATGTTTCATAAACATTAAGCATTCTAATATAACAATTATATTTATTGAATCTTATTTAATCATATTATAATAAGATATATTTCTCACTTGTAAACTTGCTCTGTTTAAGGGATTAATTAATCTGTATCGTTATATAGTTAATTAATATTCTTGATTAGGGAATTGTCCTTTTGGTGTGACCTCAAGGGATCAACTGATCACCACCGTCATACGACAGTAATGTCAAACTCTAGTAAGTCAATCATTACCGATTAATGTGGATCAGTTGACTATAACGTTAATCATCCCTTTGTATTCTTATTATTAAGATTTAATTAAGTGATCGCACTATTGTTGAGGACACTTACTCCAACAGGTTTATTTGTTTGTGATTGATTGATGTGTATTGTGATATGATTGTGACATGTTGATTGGAGTTTAGGTGTGTTGATTGTGATTGTGATATTATGGTGTTTGGAGGTGGTTTTCATATGAAGCAGTTGCGGGGAACTGGCTCCGTAGACTCTGCGGGTCGCTCCTCATGGTTCCCGTCATGGAGGAAATCGACAGTGCACATGGTAATGAGCTGGGTCTGGAGTTGACCTTTACTGTAGGTCTCGTTGTGACTACGGTGTACCCTGTACACGACGCTGTGCTTGTCTATGGCACCGCGATTGGTGGTTTAGTGCGCAACTTGATGGCACTGGGTGCGTACTTGATGGCACCCAATATGTGTGGTGATGATATTATGATTGCATATGATGATGATTTTGTACATGTAAATTGACCGTGTATGTTTTATATCAATACCGTGATCCATTCGAGTATTTAGGCAGGTGGTGAATAGGTGTTAAGCTGGTATGATGATGATATGGATATGTTGGCTTGACTTGATCGGGACTATGCACGAGGGTTGGCCGTGACGTACTAGTTTCACATCTTATTTTATTTTGTCCTTAGACTTGTAAACATGAGTTCTAGTTTTGGATTGGAGTTTGGATTTTAGTAAACCTTTAGTTGGATTATGCTTTGCATTTAGAGATTTATATAAAATTCTTTTGGTATTGTGTTGTGAAACATCCTACCTCGTGAAACTGAGGCCGTGACACTCCCCCATACTCGAGAAGGTCTTGTCTAAAGGCTTCCGGGTAAGGAGGGTGTTACATTTATGGGCAGGACTCGGTAGGTTTTTTTCGAGTTAGGTCGTCTTTTTGCAGCTCTAGTTGTAGGTAATGTCAAATGGGAGGAGAAGAAAAAACATTTGATTCCTAAATTTTATGATCGATCGACATAGCAATTTACCGGCCAATAGACAATATTAACGGTCAAAGGCTACTACCAATGCGCCTAAATTATCGGCCGATTTCAAATTTTACCAACCGATAGTTAATTTTATTAACTAACGGCTATTCTCTTACTACCTCAGTACCAACCGCAGTATGAAATACCGACTATCTAAGACTTTTGGTGCCGACCTTTTATGGGTATTTTAACCACCTCTACCAGTTGGTGAATTACCGATTGACACCTATCGATCGATAAATGTAATTACCGACTAGATTTGCTCGCCAATTATTATCGTTGGTAAGTTTATTAAATTGGTCGGATATTATGTTTATCGTCTGATTTTTAATTTACCCACCCCATCATCGGACGGTAAAGCGTGTTGTTCTTGTAGTGAACATCACACATAAAACCAAACTTTAAAAATTATCCAACCAAACCTAGCCCGAAATAGTTAAGTGTATTATGTAATTAAAATGATCGACCAAATAGATTTAATTCAAATGATCGGTTTACGTGTTTAAAATCCTATCCCAATAGATCATTTGCGAATAAAAAAAACACTTTGGATGCGCTTAAATTATCAAATTATTAGTCAATATAATAAATAATAAAATTTGTCGTGAAGATAAAATTTACTCCCTCTCATTCTTTTTATTATTATCATTTGAATAGAATATTTGTCACATATTTAAAACAATAAATCTCTCTGAAAACGGATAAGATAAAAAACGGGTTAAGTATTATCCCACTAATTTGGATAAGACACATAAGATGTTCGTCATATCTATACAAATGTCATTATTTGACATGTTTTAACTTTAAGACGGATACTTTCGTCTAAAATGAGAATTTGTGTATTTAAAAATGGTATTGAGAGTAATACTTTTTTTTTTTGACAAAGTTAAACTTTTGTATTAACGAAAAGAAAGAAAGAAAGTTACATTTCAAACATATGAAACTAAAACTAGTGTAATTAGTTATTCGGTAGCAAGACTAACCGACCAGGCTTGACACTGGCGAAGAAGTCTGCGAGATTCAGTCAGGGTGTGAAACTGACTGATGGGGACTGGCTTATTGCTAGCCATAACTGAGAATAATTTTCTTGAGCAGATGACAAAAGTTACTGGCTTCTGTGCATCATAGGTTACCTGTGTCATTACAAGGTGGAGGCTTCTTGCGGACGCTTCAAATAAGTTTGATGCTTGAACGATGTGGTTGAAGGGAGTAGCATTTTTTGGGTGGGGCAAAACAGCACGTGCCAATTTGTTTGGATAATTCAATCTTGTTACCTTAATGTGATGAAAGTTTCGGTCTCCTGAGACAGTGCTAGCAGAAGCATTGATGGCCGAAGGTGTTGGTAAACACGTGAAGGAATGGCTGGTTTTATAGGTCGCTGATAAGTGCTTGGTTTCCGATTTTCCCGCTGTCTAAAGGATATTAGTAGGATTTATCGGCTTTTGCTTGAAAATCTTTGCATTCCTATTAATCCAAATGGCTTGAAGTACACAACTGAAAGACAAAAGGGGATTAAATTCCGCGTTAGAAGTCCGGTGAAGATATCTGATCATATCAGCGAGCCAAGCATGTAACCCGATTGTTGGATTAGCCAGTGAAAGAATACCCAAAGAAGATGATAACCACACATGCTGGGTGACAGAACAAGATCTAAACAGATGATACAGTGATTCAGATGACGAATTACAAAAAACACAACTCGAATCAATTGGCAATCCTTTTGCTACGAGTCTGGTCGAAGTGGGAAGAGACTTTGTTACCAAACGCCAGATGAAAATTCCAAATTTTGGAGGGACGGACTTGCTCCAGACAATGTTCTATGGAAAAGAGGGAATTAGGATAAAGGGTTTTGGCACGGTGAGATTTTGAAGCAAGTAGGAGTAACCTGACCGAACTGAATAAGCACCATTTTCTGTATATTTCAAGTAAAGGAAATCATCCATACAAGGTTGAGGTGGTTCCAGGCATAAAATAGACTTTGCAGTAGTTGATTGAAAAAATCTAAAAATGGCAGCTGGTTTCCATGCCCCAAAAGAGGTAGATATGTCAGTTAGTGCAAGGTATTGAAAATGACCAGCTGGACGGGTGGTCGGCACAGTTCCATTAATTCATCTATCAGAGAAAATATTAACAGATCTACCATTACATATCTTCCATCCAAGTCCCAGGGATAAATTTGCAGTTGCGCGACAAATGCCTCTCCAGATAAAAGAAGCTCCCGATACTTTTGATCTGGAGTTAGGCACAGGGAAATCTTTCTTATATTTAAGATGAAGAACCGAATGAAGTAGCCCATGTGGCCTTCTAAGTAATCTGTAATGAGTTTTGAATAGAAAGGCCTGACTCAGAATGGCTGAATTTTTCATATCTAATCCTCCCTGTGATTTAGGTAATTGCAGCACTTCTCTCTATAACCAGTGAATCGTCTTATTCTTGAGATTGTTGCTCCACCAGAAAGCAGTAGTCAGAGAATCAATCTTGCGACAGATGTTAAGGGGTATTGGAATGGCTGAGAGCAGATGGTAAAAGGAAGCAAAAATAACAGTCTTAATAATTAAAAGTTTACTGGCATGACTGAGATGAAGCGTAGACCAAGAGGTAATTCAATTTGTGATTTTGTCCACTAATTGATTAAAGATTGAAGATCTATTTCGTGGAATATCAATCGGTACTCCCAAATAATTACCAAAATTGGAAACCCACTTAATCTTTAATAGGGATAACAAATGTTCCCTGAAATCGTCTAGTGTATTTGGGCTGAATTTAATATAAGATTTGTCCAGATTAATAATTTGGCCTGAAGCATCTTCAAAGGTTCGGAAAAGCTGCCGAAGGTATTCAAAACCCGAAGCTGTGGCCTTATAGCAAATGAAAGCATCGTCCGCATAGAAAAGATGGGAAATTGGGGGGTGCATACCTAGATATTTTGAGTCCAAGTATATTATTCATCTGCAAGGCTTGATGGAGCTTCTTCGATAGAACTTCCATACATATGATAAACAAATACGGAGAGAGAGGGTCACCCTGACGAAGGCCACTTGATGCGTGGAACGTACGAGAAGGTTCACCGTTGATCATAACAGAATAACAAACCGTAGAAATACATTCCAATACAAGACTACGAAACTTTTCAGGGAATCCAAAACGCTGCATAACCGACATGAGGAAAGACCATGAAACACGATCAAAAGCCTTATGCATATCAAGTTTAAGAGCTGCATAACAGTTGTTTCCTTTTTTTGCCTTGTTTATGTAGTGAATAATCTCATGAGCAACAATGGAGCTGTCTGATATAAGCCTTCTAGGGATGAAAGCCTGCTGAGTGTCTGAAATAATAACTGGAAGAACCCTTTTGAGCCGATTCGCTAGGCATTTAGAGGCAATTTTGTAGACAACGTTACAGAGACTGATAGGACGAAATTGAGTAACAAATTCCGGAGAATCAACCTTAGGAATAAGAACTATGTGTGTATTGTTCCATTCTTTTAGAAGGACGCCTGAATTCAGAAATCTAAGGATAGCCACATAAACCAGAGGACCAACCAGCGGCCAAAATAGATGGAAACATTTTGGGGTTATACCATCCGGACACGGGGACTTTGAACCATCCATACTTCCAAGTGCAGTGATAACCTCTTCCTCAATAAGGGAGCACTTAAAAAGGAGCTATCAGATTGGGAGAGAGATGCAAAGCTTAAAGACGCTAATAGATCTGAAGAGCTGGCGTTATGATTTAGAAGAGAGCCCAAAAGATCTAAGAAGTACGAAGAAATCTCATGGGAAACCTCCGCGGGAGAATATTTCCATTCCCCATTCAAAGCTCGGATTGCAACTAAACGCAGCTTAAAGGATCTGGATTTGACTCGTGAATAAAGAAAACGAGATGGGAGGCCGTCAGAGATTTCGCGTATCATCTTTGAACGCTGTGACCAGTAAGAGAATTGAGAGGCCAAAGTGCATAATTTTTCATTCCGGATTTGCTGAAAAATGAGCAGCTGATTCAATATCAGTAACTTGGTGGCCGAGATCATCTAACTCCTGTTCGATCTCTGACCAATTTATGCTATTTTGAATGCGATGATTAATCGCCCATGCCATAACATCCCACCGAATGGCAGATAATTTCCGAGACAAAACAAACATTGGGGAGCCTCTACAATAAAGGGACCAAGCAGCTGAAATAATCTGAGAAATTATTGGGAAAGAGAGACACCAGTTATCTAACCGGTAGTGACGTCTTGGTGACTTAGAACTTGAAAACAAATTTAACAAGATTAAGAAGCGGGCGTCTGGAAATAAAGATAACCAATTTGCATTTGCATAAGCGCAATCAAGCCGTTCCATAATAAGAGATGCTCCTTCTCTATTATTCATCCAAGTAAAACGGGGCCCAGAAAACGGGATATCCACAAGATCATTTGCAATACGCCAAAAAGTAAATTCACTATGCCCTCTAATGATTGGTGATCCTTCAAGTTTGTCCGAAAACATTTCAACTTGGTTGAAATAACCAATGATTGCGAGAGGAGATAACCCGACAATAAGGGCAAAAATCTTATTCCAACGAGAAAAGCGATCCTCAAAAGATGGGGCACCATATATAAACACTAGAAAAAGATCATACTTTATACAAGGTAGGGTAATGAAACTAAGTTTACATATAATATAATTAGGCTGTAAATACATGGGCTCTTGATTTATAGTGGAATCCCAACGCAAAATGAGGCCGCCACTATGGCCCACCGAGTCGACACCAAAAAAATTAGGTAAGTCTAACGACGAAGTTTTCGCCGCAGCAGATTCAAGAGTTACTAAGGTCTCTTGCAAAAACAAAAATGACGGATGATGTTGACGCAAAAAACGCTGCAAAAAGGGAATTGTAGGATCATCTGCATCCCCTAAGCCCCCATAATTCCACGAACATATCTTCACTTATCCCCGGGTGGCGAATTAAGGCCCGTCACCAAACCTATCCTAGGGGTCAAACCCTCAGCGCTGAAACAAGAAATAGAGATTTGAGTTAGTTCCAAAGTAAGCAAATCAGATGACAAGGCATAATCAGCACAGGCCGAACTTCCTAAACGAGGGCGTTTAGTTGTTTGGACAAGCTCATCAGAAGCCTCAATTAGACAATAAGCACATTTCTTCAAAGCGGAGCACAAATTAAGGCAACCATGTGCCTTAGGCAAAGAAAAAGAGAACGTTGGTTTATAATCAAGGAAAAGAAAATGCTCAATATCAACAATAGGTCCAGGAGAAGCAAAAAGATAAAAAGAGGAAAACCGATTGGGCTTCTTAAATTTAGGCCTACTCAAATAGTGAAGGCCCAGGCTTACCTTTCTTTTATAAATAAATTTAACAACCCTCCCACTAGAATCCAAAGGTAAGTCGCTGGGCCCCAAAACAAGAGAAACGTTAACATCTTCATCATCTTCAGCGACCGAAATACGAAAGGCAGGAACTTGGTCAGAGCCATCAGCATCACTATGATTGGAAGATTCTCCAAGATAATTACCACCAATAAGAGGAAGATGTTCCCTAACCAAAAAGTGTGTTTCAAGTACAACTTCTCTAGAAAGATCCTCATTAACAACAAATTCCGATGGGGGAGTGGTGAAGATTTCAACTCCATTCTCCTCCTTAGAAAGAGCTGGAGAGAAGGAATATAGAGGCGAGCCCCCCCCCCCCCCCCCCCCCCCCCCCCCCCCAGAGTCAATCACCACTTCTTCAACACCAGCGACATAATTAATTTCAGAATTAAGATATTTGAAACGAGAGGGAAGACCATAGATTTCACGGGAATAAAAATCAGTACCAGGAGGACCATGGAGCACATCAAGCCCATTGTCAGCAAGCTCATCAATTCTTCCTTTAATCCCCTTGGCCGCTCGGACCTTACCAAATGGACAGAAAGACACACGATGCCCAATTTTCCCGCAAGTCTTGCAGAATCTGAAAATACCTTCATAAGAAAAGGAAATCCAAACATGTTCCCTTTCGGTTAGAGCCAAAAAACAACCACGAATTAAGGGTTTGGATAAATCTATCCACACCCTGATCCTAACGAAATTGCGAGTTGGAAGCAAAGACGGAAACGATTCTTCCTCATAAACAGTTCCTACATGCGAAAGTAGGAATGCAGCAACTGAAGTGTTCATTAGATGAAAAGGGAGATCCTTAACTCGGATCCATAACGAAACTATGTGAAAAAGAAGATTATCAGGAATGGTGAAATAGGATGCAGGCCTGAGAACCAGCAGAAGACCTTCTATATTAAGAACTTGACGCTCCAAGAAGTATAAGTAATCTTCATGAGATGAAAAAACAAAGAGATAATATGGTTTCATAACCCGAATAGAAATCGGAGCATTGGTCTTCCAATGGATGGTCATGGCATCATATATGCGCGTGACCTCCAGAAAACGCTGATCCTGAAAGCTAGCAACCAGGACATTGCTGAAATTCAGATCGGTGAGACCAATGCAGAGATGAGGGGGAAGTCGGATGCTAACTCCCACACGATTTGGATTTAAGGATGAGAACGACATATTGAATTTAGAGGATTATATGTGTAGATATATGATATACTTGAAATTCATAGAGGATAATTTGCAGAAATGGTTTTAATTGAAGTAGAAATTCGGTGGCAGGAAAGATGATTATAAAGGAAGAGTGATGGAATGGAGGATAGAGTTAGGCATAAAACGTGTCATCAAAAGAGAAATAAAGGCATGCAAGAAGACACAAATTCGGATGAATAGTGGAGACTACAGTAGAATTAGGCAGAAACATGCAATTTGTAATTAGATAGAAGGGTTTGAGATTGATTTTCATGGATGATAGAGGAAACTTTAATAGCTAAGACTCCAGGAAGGAGGAACTCTCTAGAGAGAAAAATTTCTGAATGCGACATGCTTCTTGAGAGTAATACTTAAGCCTAGGGGAAAAGGAGTATGGGTCTGAACCCATTCAAGAGCAATCTTGTTATTGACCTAATATATATGGAATTTGCAAGTCAATCATCATGGATTCATGCCTTTAGACTCCTATTCTGTCACTCCGATAAAAATAGTTATTAAACTAATATACGAAATTTGCAAGATCATTTATAACATGATAAACCATCGGTACTTCTTAGCAACTGGGAATAACTTCCATCATCTAAAAAAATAACAAAATTTTAATTAAGTGTCTCCCCATTTATTTATCTCCATTTCTTCTCACAAATGTATTTAATAATATATGAACCTTTACACTCTACTAACCTTTATTATATACATAAATTCTAAATTATTAAAAAGAAATTTATCTCTCAGATTTTTGTACTCTCAAATGATAATATTATGATCTGGTGGGATTGTGGGAATATGCCAAATAAAGGTCCGGCCAAACTCCGTGTGCTCTCTATGACTCTATACTATTATAAATACACAACTAACATTACGTAACTCTAGTCATTCCCACCAATTAGCTTTTGATTTTGTTCATACCAAATTATTTGCAATTAAAATCCAACAATTTATTTATTTATTATTCGACCCACCATCCTTTCTTCCCCTTCCTATCCACACCGACACCCTTAAACCTTGAAGAATCCCTAACAATTCTTTGTTTGTTGGGTGCATTCTTCTATTCTTCAATTCACCATTTTTATTATCAGGTTTGTTTTTCTATGGTTTCTTCATTTGTTGGTCAATTACGTATGTTTTGATTTTTGCATGAGGTGGGCAACGTGATATATACGCCACCCAGTCTCGGTATTACCCACTCACATTCAACATGTAAGGTCTATAAGACTCCGTACCAACCGCCGGTGTCATCTCATTTTTCCTTTGCGTGATTTTTGTCGATCATGTTGTTTAATTTTAATGGGTTCTAATAAAGTTGGGAAAATTGCTTAAGATACGAGTAAAAACGTATCTTTAATGATGTTTTGCTGAATATTTTACATTTTTTGACCTTTATTGAGAAAGATTTTAATGATGCAGTGTAATATAATGTAAATGGATCCATTATTTTTTTAAATTTATATACTTTACGGTAGATTATACTATATCTATTTGAGTTGGTCTCCGAAGGGCCTTCAAACGGAATATTTTTGGTCTGAACAAATAAGACGAGATTTTGTACCCGATTTAAAGCCAAATGTAACCAAGTTTGGAAAACAAGTTATTATTAACGGTAATACTAGCTGAACTGTTGTGAATTTGTGCCTTGAATTTGTGTATATTTTGTTCTTATCACCATAATCAACTAAATATTGGGTAACGGGACGCCGCCTCCGTTACAACATGAACTATAGTGGTTACATTTGATAATAAAATGGCACAAAACCTCGTCTTAAGGTTCAGACGAAAATGTGTCCGTCTGAAACAAGAATTTCCCTATTTTATATGCTGGTTTTGTGCTAGATTGCTGAGGTTTGCATTACTGATCACCAGATAGTAGCACAACTCAAAATGAAGGCTTTGATTCTTGTTGGAGGGTTTGGAACAAGGCTGAGGCCATTTACACTCAGCTTTCCCAAGCCTCTCGTCGATTTCGCTAACAAGCCCATCATCCTTCATCAGGTTCTTATCTCAACTACACCTTGCCTTTATGGACTTCATGTTTTCATCAACGTGTCCGACTTAACTAGTAAAAATTGATCCTTTGTTAATGTACGACATTTCATATATAAATTTCTTTTCCATGTTAGCATCTGGAATTAGCTCATAGCTTTGCTTTCCCGTGATTCTTATATGAGACGCTTTCATACATACGTATGCATTGGTTTCAAATATAAAACAGTCCAATACAATTGCTCCCTCTGTCCCGGTCATTTATTTACCTTTGCTTTTGGCACAAAGACCAATGAAAGAGTACGGGTTCCGCTTACTAGATGACAATTGACAAGTACACAATAGTGCCAACGGGGGGATCAAAGTAATTATAGAAAACCTTCCGAATTTAGAAAGATAAATAAATAAATGAGACACCCTATAATGAAAATGGTAAACAAATGACTTTGACGAAAGGACCGAGGGAGTTCATTGTGATCTTAACTTTAGAAGTTCTTCTTGTGCTTGTGGAAAGATGGAATTGCAAAAATAGATTCCCTGCAATTTGTGATGATGCTGCCGTTTTCGCAGCATTTGGAGCACAATCTGAATTATTCCTCATAGTTACTTTTTAATTTTGGCCAGATAGAAGCTCTGAAGGCTGTTGGGGTTACCGAAGTGGTTTTGGCTATCAATTATCAACCAGAGGTACTCTATCTTCGAGATCTTAGTTGCATATGCCTCTTATTATAAAAATAAATACTTCTATATAAAATCGTTGCCTCTTTCAACAGGTGATGTTGAGCTTCTTGAAGGACTTTGAGGCCAAGCTTGGGATCAAAATTACTTGTTCCCAAGAGACGGAACCTATGGGTACTGCTGGTCCTTTGGCATTGGCTCGGGACAAACTCATTGATAATTCTGGCGAGCCTTTTTTTGTTCTCAACAGTGATGTAATCAGTGAGTACCCACTGAAAGAGATGATAGAATTCCACAAAGCTCACGATGGTGAGGCTTCAATCATGGTCACGAAGGTAGTTCGATCTGACTTTCTTTTCAATTCATCTTTCGATGTTTATTCGATGTTATCATCAATAACATTACATCGTCCTAGTACCTCAAAGATTCTTCCCCATGGCCAAACAAGCTTACCCGTCTGTTTAAATTAATCTAAATACACAGAGGTCGTTTTTGCATGACCCGTAATCAAAATTGCGTTGCTATTGCAGTGACCCGCCGTTACTTCACTATGACCGAAGACTTTTCGATGAGCCATTTTGCTCTATTTTGTTATATTCTAAAACCAAAGAATTAACAATTCTTCGGCTCTACTGAAAATGAAATCCTAAGCTTTGTGTTTCGTCAAATGACCAAAATTCTCATAATCTGACAGGTTGATGAGCCATCTAAATACGGTGTTGTTGTGATGGAGGAATCAACTGGAAAGGTTGAGAGGTTTGTGGAGAAACCTAAACTATTTGTAGGCAACAAGATCAATGCTGGGATTTATTTATTGGACCCATCTGTTCTTGATAAAATTGAACTCAGACCTACTTCAATTGAAAAAGAAGTCTTCCCGAAAATTGCAGCCGAGAAAAAGCTGTACGCTATGGTTCTACCCGGGTTTTGGATGGACATTGGACAGCCAAGAGATTACATCACAGGTCTCAGGCTCTACCTTGATTCACTGAGGAAGAAATCATCAGCCAAATTGGCCAGTGGGAACCACATTATTGGAAATGTGTTGGTTGATGACACAGCAAAGATAGGAGAAGGGTGTCTGATTGGGCCAGATGTTGCAGTTGGGCCAGGGTGTGTAATTGAATCAGGGGTTAGACTCTCTCGCTGCACACTCATGCGTGGGGTTCGGATCAAGAAACATGCGTGCATCTCTAGCAGCATTATTGGGTGGCACTCCACCGTAGGGCAGTGGGCACGTGTAGAGAACATGACTCTTCTCGGAGAAGATGTCCATGTTTCGGATGAGGTTTACAGTAATGGCGGAGTTGTGTTGCCTCACAAGGAGATCAAATCTAGCATTCTGAAGCCTGAGATCGTTATGTGAGCGTGTTCGGCCCAAATTCCCCTCGGCTCAAGCCATGATCACCTTCAGGATGTGGTAGATTACTCTATCGGGGTTGTAATTTATTCAGATTCGAAATGTCTGATTATTGTCAGCATAGTTTGTGTGAGTTTTTAGCATTTTTTTCAAATGAGTTTTAGCAAGGTTTAGTGTGGACCGTGTAAGTATACATAGGAAAATTATTGTATTGGTTCATTTGTATTTTTTGCTCACTCAACTAAATTGATCTATAAACTATCCAGTTGTGTTAAATGGTCAATTGGTGATATACTTGAATACAATAAGTCTTGCTTGTGACGGGACGACCCGTCGCAAGCTTGCGACGGGTCAAACCCCCCTCACAAAGAGCAAGTGGCAAGGCAAGTGGGGGGCTCCATTTGCAACCCACTTACCCCCCACTTGCTCTTTGTGAGGAAGATTTGACCCATCGCAAGCTTGCGACGGGTCGGTCCGTCACAAATGAGAATTTGTGACTTGAATAAGCAGATTTCACTCAACAAAATCCCCCAACAAATATCTGTAATTTTAAGGTGGCTTACTTTTAGACTTGTTTTTTCATTAGGAAAACAATGAACCCGATCTTCTGTATGGAGAACCTCTATATCTCGTTACTGCAAATGAGAGATAAAAGTGAAAGTGAAAGAACGTTTTAAACGATCAAATAATTTCCCAGATTATGAATTATTTCTCTACAAAAACAGAATGTAAATTAAATGTATTCTATGAATATTGAGTAACAATGTTCCAACAAACTTCTCATATATTATGAGCAAGGTCTATGATAAGGGGATAAGAGTACAATTTAACACTTCAGCTAACGTAATAGTCTATGATACAAATATTTCACCTTGACGTTTGGTTCAGAAGGTCGGAATGGTGTAAAATGAAATGAGATGTTATGGGGGAATGGATTTAGAACCCCCAGATATAATTATTGTTTGGTTCGCTCAAGAACTGTATGAAGCGGGGGATGGAGTTAAAAGCTTGAGGGGAAAGGGGGATATGAAATACAAGGGTTTGGGTGAAATCAGAACGAAGGATTCTAACTCCATTCCAAAATATCTTAACCAAACGCTAGAATGACTCAAATAATCTTTAGCTCAATCTAATGATTTCCCTCTTTTCTGACATCAATTGACCATTTACCACTATAGATGAAAGAGCAATGAACCGTAAATAGATGATAATAATAAAATAAAATAACCAATTTTCGTCACGAACAGCAGGTTAGAGCAACTTTTTCTTGGTCAAATAAGAGAAAAACCCAAGAGAATTCTCCATATGTGTTTGCAAAAACGATAAAACAGTCTTGTTATGCTTCTGGGTAAAGGCATGAACCTTAACCACATACTCGAAATCTCTTCCATAAAGATGAGCCGCACAAGCTGCCTTGTAACTCATTAACTCCCACTCACCTGAAGAAACACAGCTCAAATTATCAGTCAACGACCAACTACAAAACTCGAAAATTTGTATAGATATCAGGAAGTTATTAATGGATACATCAATCAACCCAACTAGACAATTGAATGGAGTTCCTATTTTTGCAAGGGTTTCATCTTCCATCATTTTTCATGATGTAATAAGTCTCCTCTAAGTGATCTACATTAACTTATTGTGAGACCACATCACTATTGTACCTAAAATGATAACTCACGTCAATTAAGAAGGCTGAAGAAGCACAAGGGTCATTATACATTTATACCGCCAACAATATTAAAAAGATCGGTAAGAGGGCATGTTCACAGCCTCAATTGCTTCCTCTTTCAAGGACATTACCTTGGTGAACACCGTGGCTTCCTCTTTCAATATAATGATTTATACCACTAACAATATAATGATTCAACAACATTACCTTGGTGTCTCAATTGCTCCCGCAAATTGCGAGGTAGGGGGCATGTTCACAGCCTTACCCTTGTGTTAGAAACACAAAGAGGCTGTTTCGGGATGATCCAAAAAAGAAAATAGCGTCGCCAACTACATCAAATGATTGCTACTCCCTCCGTCCCGGTCATTTGTTTGCCATTTCCATTTTAGGGCGTCTCTTTCAGTTGCTTACCTTTCTAAGATGGTTTTCTATGAGTAATTTGATCTCCCATTGGGACTATTGTTCACTTGTCATCTACTAAGTATAACCACAAATGGTCCCCTACTCTTTCCTTGTCTTTGTGCCAAAATCAAAGGTAAACAAATCACCGGGTCGGAGGGAGTACTTCGCAATAAAAAGAAGCGCCACCAGTTTAGTGAGCCATTTTGTTTTATTCCATTATAATCCAGAATCAAAGAAGAACGAGTCTTTGGCTCCATTGAAAATGGAAACAAAAAAGTGTTGCTGAATATTTAAAGGAATTAAGGTGGTCTCACGATAATCACGTCATTAGCTAGTCTCATGGAAATTTGTGTGCTGAAAGCTAGGAAGAATACCTTTCTTAGTTTCAGAGGTCAGAACATGCTTGCTGAAGTGACGGTTCAACCACCATTTAGAGCGAAGTTTCCAAGTCTTTTTGGACACCCCCTCCACAAACATAGCAGGCATCCTACTGAAACGTGTACTATGCCTTTGGTCATTCTCGACTTGCTCCACATTCATACACACTGATGCTCTGTCTTCTATACAATTGGAAATCTTCAGCAAACAAGAAGCAAATTCTCTCCATGAGATAACATCTCCATATGTTGCTTCCAAGTGTAAGGATATCACCTCAACCAAACGATCAGGAGCATAATAACCTAAATATTACCAACAAATGATGTGAGGAGAGAATTGGCCAAATTATACGCACAAAAATAAATGCAGCATTCAAAGTCCGTGACAAAACATGAAATTGGCTGCTTCATACAAAATTTTGTGCCATTTTACAGAAATAAAGTAAAGTCCATAGTGAGGAAAGAAGATGGACGAAGGTAATGAATGTTTGTCAATGTATGCTACTCTCACACGAGTACGGGTGTTGGATACACTCATAAACCAACCGAAGATGTCAACCCGTTAAAAACAATGCTCATATATTAAAAGAATTTTGATCAGCAAATTCTTCAATTTCAGATATAGACTTCCAAAACAGAAAAAGAACAATACAGACTTCCAAGGTCAGAATCTTAGTGCTTAAAACAGGGACTCATAGTAATGAGAAAACCATACCCCTTTGATGCAAGTCCATGAGCCTTGACAAGGAACGCCTACATGTAGGGTCCTTCTTAATGACACCCTCAAAACATAATGATATATTTTCGGGATCTTTGGCTTCTGCACACTCCTGAAGTCGGGCTCTCAGCCTTCCAAGCATAAAAATTAGTATGTTATATGGGTCATGTAGCAAATGCTTATCATTTACTCTGTAATGAACAAACTAGTAGTGTCCTAGTAAAATACTTACTATATGTAAAATACTTACTTCTAACAATAAATTAAACCCGTGTGAGCACTAGCGTGTTAGGTTCCCAAGTCCAGGTTTTCAAGTACACGAAGTGGAGCTAAAAAAGAAAGTAAAAAACAGCACTAAAAGCCTACAAGTGATTATCCAGCACCTCAAGATTTAAAGAGGAAACATTTCCCTCAAAACATCATTCACATAAACAACCCAAAAGCAAATATGCAGTGCTTCTCCTCTTTTCCATTAAATGCTACCCCTCCCTAAACACACGCACCCACAACCGTGATTAACAATGCCAATCATACTAGCAACAGCAAGTATGTATATGACTGTAATTAGTTGAACTTGCCAAAAGCAAAGATTTGTTCAAATGACATCTTTAAGGTGCCTTGTAGAAGAAACAAATGATGTAAGCAAACTTCCAACCATTCTAGTATGTGAACTCCCAGTGGTTTGTCATGAAGCTCATTCAGTATGTATAATTAATATGAGTCAATAGTAGGTCACGTCTTCTCTAAGCTAATCAGGTTTTAGTTATCATTTGGCCTCGAGTCAGTGGTTCACTAAAATTTAGAGTTTTATTGGGCCACATTTCATCATCCAAGAATAGTTCTTCCCAATTTGCCAGATATGTCGGTCAAGAAAAGAGATTTACACCTGTACGGAAGAACAGAGTTTGAACCATGGCAGAACTGCTCAACCACAAGGAAAGCTTCGTTAACTTGACCCCCAAGTAGCAGCAGCTAGAAGAAAACAGACATTAACAAATAAACCATTAGACAAGTCAAACAAAACCCAGCAACTGTGGCAAAGCCGGCAATACAGCAGCAAATACTATAGCATATACCAAGCTCCAACTGGCCAATTTTAGAGGCAGAATGGAGAAGGCCACAAGGTATAGTGACAAAAGAAAGAATATGAAGCAAAAAAATCTACAAATACTGAGCCTGAAACTGAAACAATTACGGACAACAGTCCTGTCAATACAATGGTCTTGCAGCATTATTTACACTGATCAGAATAGCACAGAATTGTCCTGTTCTATATGCTTAATGATTAGCATGCAAGGAAGAGAGAACCATGCACTCTCATACTCCACCATGTGCAAGGAATTCAGGAGTAAGCAGTTAGGCTACCCAACTTCCAACAAAATTATGGTTATTAGGACAGTTCAACGTGGTGGGAACCTGGACTATAGCCCTGTACACGTTGTTGAAAGCAGTACAAGAAACCATCTATGTGTACAGAAGGTGTTAGGACTCAAGCTGCAATTATGTCAAGGCATGGTATAGAAAACTGGATAAGTAGTCGTTACGCAAGTGAACGGCGAGGACGTCATTACAGAATTTTTGGATGCAGTTGCATTTTAGAATTTCAGATTGTCATTGTAATGTTGTATTAGGGTTTGAAGACGCCATTGCTTGAGAAAAAAGAGAACTACAAACATGAAAAGTCAACTCACATTTATAGATCTATAGATGTGAAAAACCAACACATTTGGTAAATTTTTTATATTCAGCTGTGGCCCAATGTGCTACATTTATCACATTACTTTGATGCCATGAGTGTTTGCGTAACTGTGATTACTATATATTTTGTGCAATGCATCAGGTAGGAATCGTAGGACCATTGGACCGTCTACACCCAAAAATAAAAGATACGTAGACCAAGTTACTGAAGGAAGAAATAACTGTCACCTACCAATCAAATGACTATAGATATCTCGAGCTACCAAGTCTAACCCGACCTGAGTGACCCAACCTGAACCTAACCCGACCTGGCAGGACCCAAAAATTTTGCGACCCGACCTGATGATGACTTGTAACCCGACATAACCAGATTACGGTTGACCCAAAACCGAGGCCGACCCGAGTCAGACCCGACCGGACTGTTGACCCGACACGAATGATAAACCCGAAAGCTAATACAACCCAAAAGAGAACCCGAAAGTGACTTTAAATAAAAACAACAATTAATTCATTAACAAGAATAAAATTTTAAGGAGAAAAAAAGTTAAAAAATCAAATAAAAATATAGATTTTCCGTCATATTTCTACCTCTTGTTAACTTTTTTTACTACTTCAAAGATTTTTTTTTTCCAACTTTTTGTAAATTACTTCAAAAATAATTTTAATATTATGGGACTTTTTTTCAAAAAACCGAAAAAATCTAGTTTTTAAGTAAATAAAACGTTATTCATGAAACCGCGTGCGAAAACCAACAATAAAAAAAGGGAGTTGTTAAATCCAACACAAAAAAATACTAATTCCTACACACTTTTTCTACTCTTTCCGACCTTACCCCTCTCATTTTTCCCTCGTTCAAAGAGAGAAAACCCTAAATTGTGTGGAAAAAAAAGGAAAAAGAAAAACCACGATCTGCAATGCTTAGTACCCATGAAATCTGGAATTTTATGTGGATCATCGGGATAGGGATGTGTGAACGCCGATAAAGTCGTCGACGATAGAGGATGAACACCCACCGTCACCGATGAACACCCACCGTCACCGATGAACAACGATGGGTAAACAACGATTGGGTTTGGTATTAAAGTATAAACCGATAGACTGCACGGTGGATGAAGGGCGCTTGGGTCGACGGTGACGGAGTATGAACAACGATAGAATGGGGTAGCAACAATAGTGATTTGATTGCTATAAAGTATGAACCGTTAGACTGCAAGTCCATAGAAAATTGATTGGAATTTGCTTGATTTACCACTGACAATGGTTTATCACATGTTATATTGCTTGAATTATGACACTGAGATTGTTCTTATTGATTTAATTAAGACTGCTTTGTACGTTTTCAAATTTTCATGCGAGATTAATAATGCGGAGAAGGGGATTTAGCATTTTGTTCATTTGTAATGTTTTGACTCGAATCGTTCGATGACAGGTTTTAGAGAGGGATAGTTCGACGGCGCGGGGTTTGGTTGTTGGGGCTGGAGTACGGTGGCCGTCGGGAATGGTGGATGGGTGGTCAGGAATGATAAGGAGGTGTGGGGAGATAATTTTTTTTTAATGAAGGGTATTATTGGAAAAAAGAGGTAAAGTGTGTAGGATATAGTAATATTGTGTGCGGGATTTAGCAACTACGTAAAAAAAGTTGCAGATACTAACATTAAAATTGAATATGAAACTTGGCGCCAAAATCAAATATTCAAAATATTGAAAAAAAGGGGTTGGCACCAAGTAGAATTTTCAATTTTCAACATGGTTTCAAAACGAATATTCAATCTTCGACTCTGCATCAACACTCAAAATTTAATTCTCTACCTTGACGCCAACTTTGAAAATTCAAATGTCGGTTTGTTGAAACTCAAATACGTTTTATCTAAATAATTAAAACTGAAAACATTATGTTTTCTTACTGAATTTAATTTTTATATTTTCAAACTATGTTTTAATGTGTTCGGAATACAGTGAATAAAGATTCACTTAAACAAACAAATAGTCGACAAAAGTATTTGTTCTTCGTCATATATTACATAATCTCACCCTGAAGTCTTCTAACTATGAACTATAAGGTTCATGCGAAAAACTCTTTCGATGCTAAGTGTTACATTATGAAACTACTTATGACTCGTATGCTCCATACAACCTTCTAAGAAGACTTATTAACACTACTCGATACTAAATACCACATTTCATCATTTCTTGTCTCATTGTAACGTCGTCAATCAACCAATAACACGTTATAATATCGTTTAATGAGCCAAAATCACATTTTAACGTCTTTAGTACATTGTAAAACTGTCGCATAATCTTTTAGAACCTTATTAAGGTTGTCATGTCATCAAATGTACGTCACCGGCTTCGCATATCAACTCCCACTAGTTAAATAATCGGTAAAAATCGACCCAGTAATGAACTGAAAAGCCAAATCAGGCAAAATCTATCTCAAACCCGAAATAACCCGATCAAGGTTTTACTCCAACCCGACCTGACAAGTCTATATGAATGACCCGAGCCGATCCCGAGCTATAAATTGACCCGACTAACCTAACCCATAAGTAACCCGAACCAGACCCGACTCGACTCGAATGTAGTCACGACCATGGTTACCAGATTCGCTATGAATACGTCATTACCGATTCGCGATTCGCTCTTATAGAATGTGTGTTATATGTATTTTTAGTAAGCAACATGATAGAATTCGCTTTTTACGATTCGCGATTCCTAGGGTACCGAGCGAATCCGGAAACCATGGTCACGACTCGATATGACCCAAACCCAATATGACCCGACCCGAATAACCCGATTGCCACCACTTGAAATATCACTTGCTTCTCTTCAATTATAAGTTCAATTAGTAAATTTCGGTTTTCCAGCAGGACATTTCAAATTCAATGAAACTGTATCAAATTTTATAATTGCATATGACAGAGAGAAGCACCAGAATTCATTCTTAGCTTGTTTGGTACTGTAATGCTGATGAGCAATTTCATATATTTTCAAAACATTTTAGAGACTACGAGTAATATACTTCTAAAAACATGGATATACTTCCGTAGTTACATAAAAATCAATTTGAAATTAGCAGTATGAACACTTCTTACTGACAATTCTGCTTGAGGGGATCTTAAGTTTTACGGGACACACAAATCATGACCCGCGTTCAAAGAGGCAGGATTATCATGAACTTTGTCGCCAATGTTTATTTAACAGTGTTTAATTGTTAACAGTGCAAAAATGTACCTGAACTAAAGGAAGCAATGATGCTTCCGAGACCGGAGGAGGAGATTGTAGGGCAAGTTTCAAGTACTTCACAGCATCGTCATAGTAATCTTTATAGGAGGGCAAATATGCCATATCTTCCGGAAAAGGCATTCTAAAGGGCAACAATGATTGAAGACCTTCAGTAGGGAAATGACCACAAACTATCAAACAGCTGAAGTTTAAAATGCTCAAAATTTTAACACGTCTTTCCAAATTTTAAACTTCCTTCATGTGTACATATAATGCTTTCTCTGTTTTTTTTTTTTGTTTTGCTCTAACAAGCCCTACTTTGTTGATAAACCTGCCCATCAACTAACATTCCGCTTTCATATCCCATAGGTTGATAGGTAGATGTTTTTATGGAGTATACCAGTAAAGTAACATTAGTCGGGCTTAAAATATAATTCTATGGGATTTTCTACATGGTACCCCTGTCTTTTTGGAATTTCTACCTGGTACCCCTTCACATTTCGAAACATACGTGGTACCCCTAACTTTTATCATTAACCATCACCGATACCTTCAACTTCTATTCCGCCAAATTTTTCCGTTAATTGATGACAAGGCTACATATTTAACTTTTTTTTAGATTTAATCACATAATTAACCTCTAATAATGGTATCTTATAACTAACTTAGCATTATGCACACACCATTTCATATCAAACACCATAACCCCCCCCCGACATCCAATTTTCTTCTGTGCTTACTACTTACCCCCCCCCCCCCCCACTTTGTGCTCTTTGTTTACACCATTATCTAAATATGGGCAATTCATAACTAAAGGGGAGATGATGGGGTGTGGAAGTGGTGGCTCAAATTAGAGTTGGTTATTGGCGAGGATGGTGGTACGACAAGGGCTAGGCGAAAGTTGGTGACGGTGTAACACAAGTGAGATGGTGGTGCGATGACGACTAGGTAAAAGTTGGTGACGGTGTAACACGGTGAGATGGTGGTGCGACATCATGGGTGGTGCAACGAGAGTGCAACATCATGAATCGTGGTGCGATAAAAAAGAGGTTAGGTTGTTGATAATTAATTGTTATTGTTAAGAGAAAAGGGATTAATAGGAGTTTAGGACATTACTTAACGGCGCACCAACACAAATATTGACAGAATAAAAGTTTAGGGTTACAATGATGGCTAATGATAAAAGTTAGGGGTACCACGTATGTTTCGAAAAGTAAAGGGGTACTACATAGAATTCGCAAAAACACAGGTACCGTGTAAAAAATCCCTAATTTTATTGAAGGGTCACCAATTCAGGAAACTTCTCCATTCTTCTCCACGAGATTCACCAGTCAACTTGTAGATACTTTAACTACTTTTGTTCAACCCGAGAAATTATACTCCCTTCAAAAATATACTCCCCTTTTGTCTCACCCTTTTTGTGAGAGGAATTTTAAAATTATGGGTGTTAAGATTTGAAGGGAAAGGAGTAGGAAAGAAAAAGAGGTTGTTCAAACTTGCTGAATGTATATTAGGCTTATTTATAATCTCACACGTAGCTTTACGAATTTGATGAGAGGGAACAAAACAGAAGACACAAGGATGCACCAACCACGCTTAGAATACACATTTTGTCCTGGAATGTGTAAGTGCAACGAAAGATTGCAACTGGCCAATCCCACCTCTCTTAGCCCTCTTGGCGCAAGAGCCATCCATATTTGAGACATTAGGGTGGATGATGAGTTAATCTACTCGTCTCTCCACATGAATGTGATACTCTATATAAAACTAATTACGGTAATTTATCCAAAACAAGCTAATATTTTGACATGTATTTGTATGAGTCAATCAACACATCCTGACCAACACACCATATCTTATAACATGTAGGAGCGTAAAAGAACTAACCGTCAAAATTGAAAGAAGTGGAACAATGAAATTGATCATCACGATCTTCCATACTATCATCATTTTCTTCCAATGTTTCAATAGTGTTTTCACTGAAAGCTTGAATTTTGATATGATGGCGATGCTCAACTCGCAAATTAGTGAAGGCTTTAGAAGATTTTTCGTCAGGGTTCTGACCAAAATTTGAATGTGCACCATTAATATTGACCACTGACATCTCTGAATGATCACTCAAGCCTGAGCGGCTCTCATTAATACTATCTGCATCCTCTTCCCTCATATCATCTAATAAGCCAAATGAAGTACTGTCTACTCCCTCCAAATGCAAAGGCTTGCACACGTCATCCAAATTTCTCTGATTTATCTCTTCTAGGAGACCAGAATACCAAAACTCATAACTGGCCAGCCCTATGATCAAATAAGACAAAGGATCTCTTCCATAATCACTAGTCTGCTTCAGGCTACAGAACATGACCAAGATATTCAAATTTTACATTACATATAAAGAATGAACCAAAATCAATGCAGGGAATTCTAGTACTACAAGTCTTCAATAAGACCACTTAATGAAAACTCAGCCTATACAGCTATCGACAAAAATGATATATAGGACATGACACCGCATGTGTTCAATATCAAACTATGGGATAATTGGGATCATATATTTGGAAAAAGAAGTGTTTAAAGTGTAGAAAGTAAGATAATGCATAATGTCACATAATATCACTACTCAATACTAACGGAGTAAAGTTTTATGATATCAAGTCTTTGGCCGTAATAGAGCTATCTTTTAGGGATTTAATTAACAGCAAATCACCACATAACTAAATCGATAGTTTGTCTTCGACATCTTGTGAAAACCCCTTTAACCCCAAAAATAGGCTTTGTTTGTTGTAAGATAAAACCTACAACCTCAGCATATACAACACCTGTACGTTACGAAATGTTAACTTTGAATGCATGTGGCACCGTGTGTGATTACGAGACCAGGTTTAAATTTATTTTTGGTTAAAATGAGGGGTGAGGAATAAATGTTCCCAAGTATCGCTACTCACAAAAGGAAATATCAATATCTATCCAGATTCAGCCCATCGTCTGATCAAATAAGAAAATAGACATGACTGGGTATATACCTCTTCAAAGCATCATTAGCAACGCTATGCTCGTTCCGTGCAAATGATGAGAGGATGTAATCCAATAGTATATATTTATCCTGCCAAGCAAAACTAATGAGCATACATAAAAAAATTAAGAATTAAAAACAATTGATACACCGCGACAAAATTTGCTTTTTATACAAATTGTTTAACTTCTCAAACAGTCTGACTTCGCAGTTAAAAAGGCAACAATTCAGTAAGACTACCTGACATACATGCAACAATTCTGTTTGCAGCTACTAAGCCTCAGAAAACAGTTTCTACCACGTGCATGGTAACATCTTAACCAGCATGTAATCAGCAATACTTTAACTTAGTATTAGTGCAAAAACAATTGCTTAAGAGGGCATTGCAAGGACAAGCAAGACTGCAGGTAGAAAAACAATTCCACACAGGTCCCATGGACCAGACGCCTTACAGTCTCACACCATTAAGGAGCTTGGCAAGTATTAAATTTAGAAAAAAAAAACAGCAGGAAAAAGAAAGGAGTGGAATAAGAAGAGATAATGAAAAAAGCAATCGGAGATGTAACAAAATACAAGGCACCAGATCAAAAACCAAAAACTTCAGCAGATTATTGTTTTGAAAAAAGGCTATAAAACGCAGCATATAATTACCATTCAATCATTGAGTAATGCACCGTCTCATAGATCGTACCTTGGATGGTCTGTTCTTATATGACCTTATTTTCAAAATCCATGTGCGATACAAGTCCTCAATTTTTGTTGAGAAGGTCTTAGGATCACTTTCCATGTGTCTGCGAAGCTCCATTGCCACCTGAAACATTGGAACATGAAACACTTATAAACCAACGTCATAATGCAGCACTTATGTCAAACTATTCAACTACTTAGTCTAAGGGCAAAATTTGAATTCATGAAGTGGTACCATAAGAAAAAAGATTCCTTTCAAACGAAGTACACCAAACGGCCAAAGGAATCATCTTAGGTGTCATCTTTCAAACCTAAGCAACCTAAACTTCTCCATCCTCTCTTCCACACCGGAAAACATATTTGGCCTTATGAATGAAAAACACAACTCAGACCAAAAGATAAGTCTTTAAATACGATCGTTGATAAGAATTGTTAATAGGAAATGAACTAAAATAACTGTATGCTACATCATTCGCTTAAATTACGGCGAAGGCATTATTTCTACAACTCAACAACTGCATCATATACCAAAGATCCCAACTACAGCCAAACAGTTAAACTTACTATAGAAAACAAAATATTTCATTATAATAAGCTTTTACTTCATTGTCGTGATGCAAGAGTAAAAATACCTCATATACTACTAGAGACCCTTTTTCCTCACCTCCCTGTGGTTCTAAAAAAACACCGCACAATTTTCTCCAACATCCCACTCATCCACAGATTATTAAGCTACTAACCTATCCATGACTCTCACTCTCCCGCATTATAGAACCATAAATTCCATCCCCCCACCCACTCGTTACCCCTAGTCCGGTATCTCACTAATGCAAACAGCAAAGACACAGACTAAGTCCCACAAGGATTGGGTAACTTGCGTTATTCCCCTAAAAAACAAGAAAGCTAGTAACTTCCGTATTAAAATAAATAAGCAGCAGGAGAAATCTAGTAACTTGCGTATCCGCCTAAAAAACATAACAGTTAATCAGTGGCAGGGGAGCTGAATAATGAAAAAACTGAAGCTTTCATCCCTCAACGTCAAGATCATACCGAATACTTGAATCGATCACTGCGAAGGACACGATCAGGATGAAGAGGAGCGCGTTCCCTGCAAGTAGCCTTCAATAAAGCACTGAGAACTCCACTAGCTTCAACCCAATTATGGTGCAACACAAGTCTACGAAGAAGATAACGCAATCTCATACGGTTTTCATAGCGTAGACTCTTAGCACCAGTAGCAAGAGTATATGAAGGCACTGTTAACAATAGTTCTTTTCTATTGTGCTTCCTTTTCTTCAATTCCTGGTCGCTTATCGCTTCGCGCCGTCGCCGTTTTTGGTTAACGTCAAGTACGGATTTGGGGGAGTCCATGGATGTGCACCTGCGAGATCAATTGTTCGAGATAATTGTGCAATTATTTAGAGTATGCAATATCATCAGATAATTTATATTACAATTACTAGGGTTTGGAAGTATGGGAAAAATAGAAAAAGAACAATTATTCAATCCAATTATCAAAACAATTACAATTACAAAAAATGAAGTAACAATAGTAAGATGAATAGAAGTTGATAACTCAAAAATCGAATTAAGTTTAGTCAAATATGAAGAACTTTGAGATTTGGGGAAAAATTGAAAAACCCTTACTTGGGAGAAATGCAATGAAGCCTGCGAGAAGGAGTGCAGCTTTAGTGTCTCGGGCGAGGACGACGGAGGAGGGATGCCGTGGGGTGTGACTAATGAGGAGAGGAGGAGGGATGTGTAGACTACTACACTGTATATGACAAAGTAACGTAAACATATTCTCTCCTTTCTTTTTTTTGACAAGCCCACAAAGCCACAAAGGGTTAATTCATTTCAACCATATAGAACTCGAAATACAAGAGATACTCGGAGGAAAGTTTTCCTGCCAAAATCGTCTACCTAATGCCCAAGGCCTAAAGCTCGCAGGTTCATGGGCAACTTTATTATACTGTCTACGAACAAAATTTAAAGAAACAAAATTAAAATGAGAACATAAAAAAGAGATATTGTCATAAACTAGGAATAAACCGCTTTGTCCTCGTTTACGATATTTCAAGTCTTCCATGACCATTAAGCAATCTCCTTCGATAATTATTTCCGTCAATCCCACTCGTCTAGCTTTGATAAGTGAATATTTGTATGATTTTAACCCCCATTTTAGCTCAGTTTTGTATGTCATTTGTGCTTTGTTAAGTCATTTTATGAGCTAATATCGTCTTCTAGGCGAATTCCTGTGTTCTAACCTGTTTTGTAGGGAAAGTGACGTTTTTACGCCCTTTTTCTATATTTCCGAGCATTTGCCTAGAACCCGACGATTTGAAGAAGCAAGCTTGACCATGTCAAAGGCATTTCAAGAAGGTTCACTAACTCAAAAGAGAGAAGAAGCAAAGACAGTTTCGTAGTTGTCGGAGGATCAATCAATTAGGCGAGAGAATTCATCGCTTTGCATCAAACCCTATCAACAAACCCGATTGGAGAGGTCAAGGGAGATGATGGAAGTCAAGTCAAAGCAAAAGGAAGATGAAACGTTAGTCAATTGCTTCCAGATGACCACTTACCCGATCGGGTAAGTGTGTACCAGATCGGGGATGTGTGCTGCTTCGAGAAAACGGCTTCAACTTCCTATTTTTGTCCTATGTGTTTAATGCTCGACCTCTTCTCCACGAAACCCTAATGCTATATATAGATGCTCCAGCCCCTCTTCTCAAGGCATCTCACACAACTCACAACAATCTTCTTTACAAATCCTCTTTAGAATAATCTTTTCTTTTCTCTTTAGTTTTAGTCTTTCTAGTTTAGATCATTTTCTTCTTTTGTCTTTTGTTCTTAGTTTATTTCTGTCCATTTCATATCAAAACATTAGCTTAGATCAATAGGAATTTCAATCTTTGTAGTCTACTTTGTTGAGTACAAGAGTTGTAATTCAAGGTACGATTATTCTATGCAAGGGATTTCTATTTTTGTTATCGCTTTCGTTGTTGATCGTCATCTAGGTACTTCTATTCTATCCTTTGTTTAATGTCTTTTCTGTTTTCTATTTGATTGTTATCCTCTTTACATATTGTCTTAGATTTATTTTCATGTTGTTATAATCGTAATTTTATTTCTTAGATTGTCAAACAGCGTCGTTATTATCGCCACATAGAGAGTCTTAAAACATTGTCAAAAACCAACTAAACATGCCTATCCTAGTTTTCATTGTTAATATAATCTTAGACATAAACATAATCATGAGTGAGTAGTCACCTTTCTAGGGTGTAGGGTAGCCATGTTAGATTGATTAAAAGATGACAATTGGATAAAAGAAATTGTGCCTTTAAATCATTGTGTCTATGCATGTTTGGACTAAAACGATAGTTGATGATTCTTGATCAAAATCATTGACTAGTATGGAATTCTTTTCCAAGGTAGACATACGAGATTTGAATAGACAAAGCATGCCATAGTGGATTAAGACCTAGTAAATTGCCTAAATGCCTGCTAGACCATCTGATCTATGATTGTAATGAACACATCATTCTTACGAACGCGCAATGAATTATTTGCATATCCTAAATCCAATTTCATCAATATGTCAATCTATATGTGTAAACCTACTTCCCTAGATGCTTCTCATTATTGTTAATTCATCATTTGCTTTATTGTTTTCATTTTAGTTTGCTTTTATTTTGTTTTTATTTATGTTCTTTATTAGTTTAGAATTCAAAACCTCAAAACCCAAAAAATCGTTAGATAAAACTCAATTGTGAGACGATTCACAATCCATAGGAAATACCATCTCCCTGAGGATCGACCCCTACTTCCCTAGTTACATTAATTTGTTATTAGCCTAGTCTGGGTAAATTATCTTTGTATTGGGCTTGCGACAGGCCCGATCAAATTTTGGCGCCGTTGTCGGGGAGCACGGTTCAATTTTCCTTTTCCTTGTGATTTTTATCGCAATTAGTTTTATCTAGTCTTTAGGAACCCAAATTCCTTTAGACCTCTCTTGATTTTTCATCTTAGCTTTCCATTCTTATGCCCAGATCTTCTAGACTAGGGACCCCTATTCCTTTAGACCACGAACTAGAAAGAACTCTGCGTAGGAAATTAAAGCTATTCAACGAAATTTCAAAAGCTTCTGATATTTCAAGTTTAGATCGTATTCGTGAGAAATACTCGGATATTCTACCTAATCTTGAAGGAGAAGAAGATCCATTCTCATCTCCATTCCCAAAAATCAATCAACCTTCAATCAACACTCCATCTTCATCTTCACAAAAGAAAATGGTTCGACTTTCCGACCATTCCAAACCCACTGCAGATACACTTCCAAGGGGTATCGCTACACCTCAAATCACAGCCCAAAACTTTGAAATCAAACCTGCCTTCATCAATCTAATAGAAAGAAGTCAATTTGGTGGCAATGCCACAGAAGATCCCAACCTTCATATCCAAAACTTCTGTGACTATTGCTCCACGATTAGACAAACTGGAGTATCCCAAGAACAGATTAGGGAAATGCTCTTTCCCTTCTCTTTAAGAGGAAAGGCAAAACTTTGGATCAATAGTCTTGACCGAGTTGCCTTAGGAATAGTCGACTGGGATGGTCTAGCTCTTGCTTTCTATCAAAAGTACTTCCCACCAGAACGAACCGCACTCTTACGGAGTCAAATTACTGGATTCCGTCAGAGAGGCGACGAAAGCCTTTATGAGGCATGGGAAAGGTACAAAGAATTACAAAGAGAATGCCCTCATCATGGCCTTGATTCATGGTTTCTAGCTATCACCTTCTACAACGGTTGTTGTGGCGAATCGCGTCGTATCCTTGACTCCGCTAACAATGGTCGTTTCGATCAAATCGATGTAGAAATAGCTAGTACGACTATCGAGTCAATGGCAATCCACGATTCTAAGTATAGCAACTCGCGTGCTATGCCACTCAAAGCCAAGCAGGATGATTCAAGTAAAGTAGCACTCCTGGAAGCCCAATTAGCCCTTCTGCAGCAACAAGTAGGAAGCTCTTCCCAATCCAAGGAACATATCAACGTCACTAACCACGTAGTGGTATGTGAGACATGTGGGATTGGAGGGCATAGTTTTCAAGAATGTAGAAGTTCAATAGAGCAAGTCAATGCCTATCAAGGATATAGGCAAGGCAACGCTTTCTCAAACTTCTATAATGAAAACACAAAAAACCATCCATTTTTGTCCTACAAAAGCACTAACGTTCAAAATCCCCAACAACAAATTCAACAACCATTCATACCACACCAACAGAAGCCTTACAATCCACCTGGTTTTCAAAACCAGAGACCTTCATTCCAACCTAACTTCAATCAACCATACCAAAATCAACCTCAACACCAACCACCTCAAATTCTAGGCCAACCTAATGATTTAAGCTTAAGAAAAATTGAATCCATGCTTCTTCAAGTTGTTCAAAAACAAGATTCAATGTTTGCTCAACTTCAAAAGAGTGATCAAGCTCAAAGTGCTGCCATCAAGATGCTTGAAACTCAAATGGCCCAATTGGCTGCCTCTAATGCCCAAAGAAAACAAGGCCAACTCCCACCTCATGGTGAGCAACCGAGGGACACCGCAAATGCTATCACCCTTAGGAGTGGTACCACTTATACAGAACCTCAGCAAACCAGAGAACCAACAGTTGAGCCTACACAAGTAGAGAGCCAAAAAGATTCTCAACTATCCACCGCTAAGGAAGCGGAAGACAAACCTGAAAAGAAGGATGAACCTGAAAAGGAACCTATTAAAATTCAAGTTCCATTTCCCCAACGTTTGAGGAGAAATCATAAGGAAACCCAGTTCAGCAAATTCATGGAAGTAGTCAAAAACCTCCAAGTAACGGTTCCCTTCACTGAATTAATCACTCAAATCCCTTCTTACACGAAGTTCATGAAGGATATCTTAACTAAAAAGAGGACTTTAGATGATGTTGAAATCATAGCATTCACCGCTGAATGCAGTGCGTTATTATAAAATAAGTCCCCTCCTAAGTTAAAGGATCCTGGTAGTTTCTCTATACCTTGCAATATAGACACCTACGCTATTGATAAAGCTTTATGCGATCTAGGTGCTAGTGTAAGCGTCATGCCCTATTTCATCTGCGAAAAATTGAATATGGGAATTCTCAAATGCACAAGTATCACCCTGCAAATGGCAGATCGTTCTCTAAAGCAACCTATGGGAGTTTTAGAAGATGTACTTGTTAGAGTAGGAAGATTTTTCATTCCAGTCGATTTCATAGTGTTAGATATGGCTGAAGACTCGCAAATCCCTATCATTTTAGGAAGGCCATTTCTACACACTGCGGGAGCAGTAATCGACGTCAAGAATGGAAGATTGACATTAGAAGTAGGTGATGATAAAGTCACCTACAACTTAAACAATGCAATGAAGAGCCCTATGCTTGAAGAGCCTTGCTGTTTCCTTGACATTGTCGACTCAATCATTGATGAATCTCTGTATCCATCAATAATTGAGGATCCTTTAGAAGCAATTTTATTGTTAGAGGATATTTCTGAGAACGACAATTTTGAGATCAGTGAGCTGGAAAGGGACTTGACTGGAAAAGAGATACCATCTGAAGAAGTTGAGGAGTTCATAAGCTTAATTGATGCTCCTGCCAAGGCAGAAGTACATAAACCCGAACTTAAACCTCTTCCCTCAAATCTAAAATATGCCTTTTTAGATGAATCTGAATATTGCCCAGTCATAGTGAGTGCTCTCCTAGATGAAAATCAGTTAAACTCACTATTGACTGTCTTGAAAAAACATAAGAAGGCAATAGGTTATAAACTTGAAGATCTCACTGGCATAAGCCTCGACTTTTGCATGCATAGAATCAACTTAGAAGAAGGCCAAAAACCTTGTGTTGAAGGTCAACGCCGTCTTAATCCTAACATGCAAGAAGTAGTTAAAGCTGAAGTTATGAAATTGCTAGATGCTGGCATAATCTACGCAATTTCTGACTCGAAATGGGTTAGCCCTGTTCAAGTTGTTCCCAAGAAAGGAGGAACAACAGTAGTCAAGAATGAAAAGAATGAGCTCATCCCCACAAGGATTGTGACGGGATGGCGCATGTGTATTGACTACAGGAAGTTGAATCAATCAACTCGAAAAGATCACTATCCTCTACCCTTCATCGATCAAATGCTAGAGAGGTTAGCTTGCCACAAATATTTCTGCTATCTAGATGGTTACTCAGGATTTTTCCAAATTCCTATCCACCCTGAGGACCAAGAGAAAACCACCTTCACCTGTCCCTATGGTACTTTTGCTTATCGCCGAATGCCATTTGGCCTGTGTAATGCACTTGCAACTTTCCAGCGTTGCATGACTAGTATCTTTTCAGATTTTGTTGAAACTATCATGGAAGTATTTATGGACGACTTTAGCGTCTATGGCATTTCCTTTGATAACTGTTTAACAAATCTATCCAAAGTACTAGAACGCTGTGAAGAGGTTGATCTTGTTCTCAATTGGGAAAAGTGTCACTTCATGGTGAACGAAGGTGTAGTTTTAGGACACATCATTTCTGAGAGAGGTATTGAAGTGGATCGAGCTAAGATCCAAGTTATTGAACAGCTGCCACCACCTGCTAATGTAAAAGGAATCAGGAGTTTCCTTGGCCACGCCGGTTTCTACCGACGATTTATTAAAGATTTTTAAAAAATAGCCAAGCCCCTGACTGAGCTCCTTTTCAAGGATGCACCTTTTAATTTCACAAAGGAATGCCTTGAGGCATTCAACAAAATCAAACGCGCTTTGATCACCGCACCTATAATCCAGTCACCTGATTGGAATCTTCCATTTGAACTTATGTGCGATGCGAGTGATTATGCCGTTGGAGTTGTTTTAGGGCAAAGAAAGGAAAAGTTCCTTCATGCAATTTACTATGCTAGTAAAACCTTAGATCCTGCCCAAATCAACTATGCCACCACTGAAAAAGAACTTCTTGCCATTATCTACTCCTTAGACAAATTCCGTTCATACCTTATAGGATCAAAAGTCATTGTTTACACTGACCATGCTGCCTTGAAATATCTGCTTTTTTCAAAGAAAGAGGCAAAACCTCGGCTTATCCGATGGATCTTACTCCTTCAAGAGTTTGATTTAGAGATCTGGGATAAGAAAGGAGCAGAGAACGTAGTCGTTGACCATCTCTCAAGGATAAGAGTAACTGAAATAGGATTACCAACGCCAATTAATGATTCGTTTGCTGATGATTCATTAATGGCAATTGTTGACTTTTCTCCTTGGTATGCTGGTATGGCCAATTTTCTTGTCAGTCGCCAGCTACCTTTTGACCTTTCTTATAACCAAAGAAAGAGATTTTTGCATGATGCAAAATTCTTTGTTTGGGATGACCCTTATCTTTTCAAGCAGTGCTCAGATGGTCTTTACAGACGATGTATCCCCCAGTGGGAAGTTAAAGGAGTTTTAGAAGGATGCCACTCATCTGCTTATGGTGGTCATCATGGTCCGTCCAAAACCGTAGCCAAAGTCTTACAATCCGGGTTTTTCTGGCCCTCGATGTTTAAAGATTCAAAAGACTTTGTTATGGCTTGTGACGCTTGTCAAGGAATGGGTCAAATATCTAAGAGACATGAAATGCCTCAAAACGGCATATTAGAAGTTGAAATATTCGATGTCTGGGGTATTGACTATCAAGGACCATTCCCTTCTTCTAACGGAAATCGTTACATCTTAGTCGTTGTTGACTATGTTTCTAAGTAGGTAGAAGCAATTGCCACCCCCACCAATGATGCTAGAGCTGTGATACGGTTATTTAAGAAGATCATTTTTCCGCGTTTTGGTGTACCCAGAGCCGTGATTAGTGATCGAGGAACTCATTTTGGAGAAAAGGAGTTAGACACTCTGCTTGCCAAATATGGTGTGTATCACAGACGAGGATTAGCCTACCACCCTCAGACCAGCGGTCAAGTAGAAGTTTCAAACAGAGAGCTCAAAACAATTCTTCAGAAAGTAGTCTCAAGAGCCAAAACTGATTGGAGTAATAAGCTCGATGACACCTTATGGGCTTATCGCACAGCTTTCAAAACCCCGATTGGGACATCTCCCTATCGATTGGTTTATGGAAAGGCCTGTCATCTTCCTGTCGAGTTAGAGTACAAAGCTTACTGGGCTATCAAAGAACTTAACTTAGACACTAAGCTTAGCGCTGATAGACGACTTTTGCAACTCAATGAGCTAGAAGAATTTCGTTTGCAAGCTTATGAAAATTCTAGAATCTATAAAGAGAAAACGAAGCGTTGGCACGACAAGAGGATAATTAAGAAATAATTTAATGTCGGTGACCAAGTACTTCTTTTCAACTCCCGTCTGAAAATTTTTCCGGGAAAACTTCGATCACGATGGTCTGGACCATTCACTGTCACATATGTGAGCAAATACGGCTATGTGGAACTAATGACTAGCAATGGTGAGAAATTCAAGGTCAATGGACACAGACTGAAACTCTATTATAGCAATTCTATCATCGGATGCCTAGATATTGTCTATATGGAGCGTTCATCCACAACCCAATGATTTCATAGAAAAATTCGTCGAGCAGGACGTTAAACAAGCGCTACACGGGAGGCAACCCGTGTTTTTCCCTTTTTGCATTTTTATTTTTGCCTTTTCCCTTTTACGTTGTTTTGGTAGATTTCCTTTGCAGATGAAAGAGTTTTTGAAGAATCTCTGAAGACCTTCCTTGTCAAGTACAAAAGACTAGCTTGGGGGAGTCCGCGCTGACTAGTAAGCTTCATTCTTCTTTCATTTTTCCTTTCTTCCTATTAAGCATCTCGTTACAAATTTAGTCTTTGTGCTCACATTGAGGACAATGTGATGTTTAGCTTGGGGGAGGGATTGCATTTTCCCATTTTGCATTTTAGTTATATTTTTCAAATTTTGAATAAGAAAGAGAAGATTTTAGAGAGAAATTTTAAAATTTTGAACACAATTGAATGCTTTTCATGCTTTGCTTGCTTGTTTATTATGCTATCATGTTACATTTCCCAAACTTAGAGCTTTCAAACCACAATGATTCAATATTTATTGAATTGTGCATACATGGGGAAGTCTTGTACACAGTAGGCATGGGATGAATCTATAGATGAGTACGCTTGATCTTGACATTTGGCAAGTTACATATATTGTAAGGTAGAACCTCCTTAGACTGGTACATGTATACCCAGTCTCATTTAGGTATGTGTAGTTCTCCTTGTGATGTGTGTCATGTCAAAACGCATAAGTATGGTTCTCATTTCATTTCTATAAGCATTGCATTCATGATTTACTAAGATTTGAAGCCTTTTTCACTTTGAATTACACCTCAAAATTAACCCCTTCATACAAATGCTTCACTAAATAATAGCTACATACAAAAACTGCCTACCTTTTGAGCTAGTAGCTAGACTATGGTGTATGAGTGCTCTTTTGAGAAGATTTGTTCTTATCTGTCAAAGTGAATTTGGAAGAACGAAAAAGTTCAAGAAGTGAAGTTATGTTCAAAAGAAAAGAAGAAAAAGAGAAATAGAAAAAAATGAAAAATCGAAAAAAAAGAAAAAGAAAAAAAAAAGAAATAAGAGAAGAAGTTATGAGTATCTCCTCAAAATGTCAGATCAATAGAAGGAGTTTACCCTTGTGTTTCGTGTGTAATAAGCCAATTCGTTACTTCTGGCTTCGTTATTCGTCTTTTGGAAATTAATCGAAAGTTTGGATTGAGTATTCATTTATCATTGGTCAGTTGCTAGCTCATTCTAACCTTCACATGACCATAACTGTTTGTCCACCTTTCACCTATTTTCCAAAGCCTTCTTATTTTTCGGCTTCTTTTCTATGTGCATTGTCATATTTGACTTGTGTTTTGAATTGTTTACCATATTAGATTGCGGACACATTTTCATAAGTCGTAGATAGGTGAGTGTCTCAAAAACTTTTAGACATAAAGAAATCACCTTTTACATGCAACGAGTGTTCGAGTGTGCCGTGAGAGTCCATTTGTCAAAAGATCATGCAAGAGCTGAAAATCTGTAGTGAAATTCTTTGCGCTACGCCGTTATGTAAATCTTAGCCATGTTTATGTATCATTCTTGCCCACGTTGTTTTTGGGTTATGATTCATTATGTTTTCAAAGTTTTACGTTGAGATTTGTTTCTTGATGGTATAGTAGCCAATGCTTGCAACCTTATCATGGTATTGTTTGTTATGTTTGCTTGAGGACAAGCAAAGGTTTAGCTTGGGGGAGTTTGATAAGTGAATATTTGTATGATTTTAACCCACATTTTTGCTCGGTTTTGTATGTCATTTGTGCTTTGTTAAGCCATTTTATGAGCTAATATCGTCTTCTAGGCGAATTCCTGTGTTCTAACCTGTTTTGTAGGGAAAGTGACGTTTCTACGCCCTTTTTCTATATTTCCGAGCATTTGCCTAGAACCCGAAGATTTGAAAAAGCAAGCTTGACCATGTCAAAGGCATTTCAAGAAGGTTCACTAACTCAAAAGAGAGAAGAAGCAAAGACAGTTTCGTAGTTGTCGGAGGATCAATCAATTAGGCGAGAGAATTCATCGCTTTGCATCAAACCCTATCAACAAACCCGATTGGAGAGGTCAAGGGGGATGATGGAAGTCAAGTCAAAGCAAGGGAAGATGAAACGTTAGTCAATTGCTTCCAGATGACCACTTACCCGGTCGGGTAAGTGTGTACCCGATCGGGGATGTGTGCTGCTTCGAGAAAACGGCTTCAACGTCCTATTTTTGTCCTATGTGTTTAATGCTCGACCTCTTCTCCACGAAACCCTAATGCTATATATAGATGCTCCAGCCCCTCCATCTCACACACAACTCACAACAATCTCTTACACAACATCTCCTTTCTTCTTACATTTTCTCTTTAGTTTAGTCTTTCTAGTTTAGATTATTTTCTTCTTTTGTCTTTTGTTCTTAGTTTATTTCTGTCCATTTCATATCAAAACATTAGCTTAGATCAATAGGAATTTCAATCTTTGTAGTCTACTTTGTTGAGTACAAGAGTTGTAATTCAAGGTACGATTATTCTATGCAAGGGATTTCTATTTTTGTTATCGCTTTCGTTGTTGATCGTCATCTAGGTACTTCTATTCTATCCTTTGTTTAATGTCTTTTCTGTTTTCTATTTGATTGTTATCCTCTTTACATATTGTCTTAGATTTATTTTCATGTTGTTATAATCGTAATTTTATTTCTTAGATTGTCAAACAGCGTCGTTATTATCGCCACATAGAGAGTCTTAAAACATTGTCAAAAACCAACTAAACATGCCTATCCTAGTTTTCATTGTTAATATAATCTTAGACATAAACATAATCATGAGTGAGTAGTCACCTTTCTAGGGTGTAGGGTAGCCATGTTAGATTGATTAAAAGATGACAATTGGATAAAAGAAATTGTGCCTTTAAAACATTGTGTCTATGCATGTTTGGACTTTAACAATAGTTGACGATTCCTGATCAAAATCATTGACTAGTATGGAATTCTTTTCCAAGGTAGACATACGAGAATTGAATAGACAAAGCATGACATGGTAGATTAAGGCCTAGTAAATCGCCTAAATGCCTTATAGACCATCTGATCTATGATTGTAATGAACACATCATTCTTACGAACTCGCAATGAATTATTTGCATATCCTAAATCCAATTTCATCAATATGTCAATCTACATGTGTGAACCTATTTTCCTAGATGCTTCTCATTATTGTTAAATCATCGTTTGCTTTATTGTTTTCATTTTAGTTTGCTTTTATTTTGTTTTTATTTATGTTCTTTATTAGTTTAGAATTCAAAACCTCAAAACCCAGAAAATCGTTAGATAAAACTCAATTGTGAGACGATTCACAATCCATAGGAAATACCATCTCCCTGAGGATCGACCCCTACTTCCCTAATTACATTAATTTGTTATTAGCCTAGTCTGTGTAAATTATCTTTGTATTGGGCTTGCGACAGGCCCGATCAAATTTTGCAAATTTTGATAGGGTTGTCGCGTACCCTAATCAAAGATAAATAACCCTTGGCTAGGCTAACAACAAATAAATGCAGTTAGGGAAGTAAGGGGTCGATGTCAGGGAGACGGGAGATACTTGTGAAAAGATATGATTAGAATTTCAACTTGTATGATTGTCACAATGGTTATTACTAATGCTAGAAAACTAAAACAATAATTAATGACTCAATATAGAAAAGGATCTAGGGAAGTAGGTTCACACATGTAGATTAACATATTGATGAAATTGGATTTAGGATATGCAAATAATTCATTGTGAGTTCGTAAGAATGATGTGTTCATTACAATCATAGATCAGATGGTCTAGCAGGCTTGTAGGCGATTTACTAGGTCTTAATCTACCATGTCATGCTTTGTCTATTCAATTCGCGTATCTCTACCTTGGAAAGGAATTCCATTTTAGTCGATGATTTTGGCCAAAAATCGTTAACTATCGTTATAGTCTAAACATGCATAGACACAATGTTTTAAAGGCACAATTTCTTTTATCCAATTATCATCTTTTAATCAACCTAACATGGCTACCCTACACCCTAGAAAGGTGACTACTTATGCATGATTAACACTGAAAGGGAAACTAAGATTATAAAACTAAGAATGGTAAACATGATAAAGGAAATACTAAAAGAAAATGAAACTATAATGTAAACACGAGAATAAAGATTACTGGAAGGGATGAGCAAAGATTGAAATGGAACAAGAACTTGAATAGGAAATACAAACCCGAAAACTTGAGTTTCAATTACAAGTAGAACCATACAAACTTAGAACTAAACTAAACTAAACTAGAGAAAACTAAAACTAAACTAAACTAAGAAAGATGAGAGAAAGAAGAAAAACTAAACTAAAGAGAGAAGAGAAGTGTTTTTGTACATCTTAGTTGTGTGTGGAGGCTAGGCTATTTATAGGGTTGAGAGGTTGCTCAAATGTGTCCAGATTCATCCCCTAGACAACCTAATAAAGCACTCCATTAAGGCTTGCATTAAAGAGAGGTTGGTCAAATGTGTCCAGATTCATCCCCTAGACAAAGCATTTAATCACTCATTTAAGCTTGGTAAAAGAAGAGCCAAGAAACGTCTCAGCAGCAAACATACCCGATCGGGTAAGTGGAAATCCGATCTGGTAAGTGTGCAAGATGAACTTTTCCGTCTCTTCCAATTTCATCCTTGGGCACGAAATCCTATGCCTTGGTCTTGGTCAATGCAATACGTAATTGGGCTTGGGCTAGTCTTCCTTTGACTTGGGTTGATGTTTCCTTTTGAAGTTCAAAGCCAAAGTCCAAGATAAATCCACTTGAGGAAGGATGTAGCGGAATCGTAATCAAATCGTGAAATGGCTATCATCGGTTCCTCATAAACTCGTACTCTAGTGTCTTTGCTCCATAAAGTAGGAAAATATAGCAAAACCGCTTTATTTCCTATAAAACAAGACAAAACACGCAAAACAACTAGAATAGCAATATTAGCTCGTTAATCACTTAACAAAGTGCATAAATCGTATAGAAATCGAGCTAAAACGGGGGATAAAATCATACAAATATTCACTTATCAAGCTTCTTAGAGCCCTCGCAAAACACCAACAGGCTCAGCCATGCTTGGAATCAGCACCTCCCTCGCCTGCTCCACCACGCACCATCTTATCGACCCAACATCATCCCGGCTAGGGGTGAGCAAAACCGTATATCCGATACGGTTTTCAAAACCGTATCGGATATCCGGTTTTAAAAATCTCAATTTTGAGTATCCTTATCCGATACGGATTTTCCGTATATCCGGAAAACGTATATCCGGTTTTTCCGTATATCCGGAAAACGTATATCCGGTTTTTCCGTATATCCGGAAACCGTATATCCGGTATCCGGTTTTTCATTTAATTATGTAAAATTTTATGTCTTATTTTTTTTTTTTGTGATTTTATGATTTTTCTTAATAAGTTAAAAGAGTATCACATATTATAAGAATAAATAACTTAAAAATGTATAAAAGTAATATGATTGAGTCGCGGATATACTCGACGTTTAATGGTTTTATGATTTTATTTTTATATTTTATATTAAAAATAGGAACCGTATCGGAAACCGTATATCCGGTTTCAAATTTTGCCGATACGTATCCGATACGGTTTTTTATAAACCGTATCGTATATACGGAAATTCGTATCGAATATACGGAAATCCGCATAATTGAAACCGTATATCGTATCGGATACGTATAATAAAACCGTATCGTATATTTTTGCTCAGCCCTAATCCCGGCACACGATACCCCAACCCGTGCATATGTCCTCCCTCACACTGCCATCATCGCATCAACATTAATTTTACTCCATCCTGTCTCAAGCCGTAACCACCTCCCCTACAACATGCTCCCTTCCGCAGCCCTCTCCTCACCCACCCCTGGTCTCCCTCATCTCCCATATAAGCTCCCTCGTCCTCATCAACACGTCATTTGTACTCCATTTTTCTTGTTCAAAAATCTCTTTGATCCTTCTTTCCCAAATAGCTCAACAACCTGTCATAAGTTCCGAACATTCCCAAACATACATCGTCCTCATGACCTCCTACGCCCACTCCCTCACCAGCTCAAACCCGTTCTCCACCCGAACATCAAATCCCAACCCTTCTCATATCCCTCCCACCCACCCACAGTCCTGGATGACATGGAGACAAGTCTCCACGGCAGAAGAGCATCTCGCACAACTACTATCATACAACCCAATTAGAGTGTAAACTCACAGGGTATGCAAGAATGCAACCAGAATTCAACTCAACTTTAAAAATAGCAAATGACCTTATCAAATTCTGAACTTTTGTGAAAAGTAACTTGAATGTGTTATAAGATACTGTAAGAATTTTCAGGATTTTAGGAGGGGTTTTACTATTTAAAATACAAATAACAACTCAAACAGTCAGAAATGGACCCTGACTGAGACACATATTGTTTTGCTAAAAGTAACAAGGATATAGTCACTTGATTGTCTCCCACAGCTTGGCACAGGAAGACAAATAGTTAACTTGAGAAGTTCAAGACTTAAATCCACATATTAACACAGGATTAAGACTCAGACTTGAACAACACAACTCAAACAACTCACAGTAGACACATAGTTGATTTAGTAATGCCAAACAGAGTCTAATCTATCATTCACAGCAAGCACATAATGATAACTAGGTCTGGTTCAAACTACAGACTTAAGCACAAGTTTGAGAGTTGAGAATTTGATTTCCCAAAGGTTTGTTTTCATACAATAATAACCTGCCTGATACAATACTCAACTGGCATGTTATATAGGCATTACAAAAGCTTGCTGACCCTAGGATGCAAATCTCATCTAAGGGCTGCAAAGGACTCTCAATTAACCTCTTGACATCTACTGAAAGTCTCCTAATAAGGACGAGCTCAACAGCTAAATAGTATAGACAATAAAGTACAGAAACAGACTGACCTCTAACGCATAAAGTAGTTTTGTTGTTTTCCTGAAATGACAAAGCTTCACTTTGTCTTCTGCTTGGGTTGTCTGGCTGCTTTCCTTGGCATTAGGACTCATCAAGGCTTCAATTGTGATCATAGGGACCTTATTACTCATGCTGCTACCTGACCTAATGCAAAAGGGAGCCTCAACTGGATTAATTTGTGAAAATACCCTGTTGGACTCTTTTCTCGGTGTGAACCTTGTAGGCTGTTTTTCTTGGACTTAAACTATTCCCTTGGAAAAGTTTTCCTGGACTTTTTTGTTGACCTTCATGTGGACTTGGCAGAGGGCCAAAGTGGGGGCTGCTGGATGACCGGGTGAACCTCTTAGGTGGCTGGAAGTTGGCTGGTGCAGGCTGGTTGGGTTGCTTCTGCTAGACTGTGGTCTGTGTGGTGTTGCTTGTGCTGGCTTGGCTCATGTCTTGGCCTATGTCTCGAGTTGTGTCTTGTCTTGTCTTGGACATGGTCTGGTCAAGGTGGCCCCTTGGGTTAGCTCCTGTTGCAACCTCCCTAGGTTGAAAATGGCTTGACCTCAAGCCTGGCTCTTCTTCATCCTCAGAATCTCCATAGTAAGGGCTTAGATCTCATATTTTGAAAGTTCCATGCACTCCATAGTCATCTAGCAGATCAATCTTGTAGGCATTTGGCTCTAGCTTCTCAATGACTTCAAACGGGCCATCAGCTCTTGGCTCCAACTTGTTCTTCCTTTTGGAGGGAAATCTTTCGTTCCTGAGATGTATCCAGACTAAGTGTCCAAGGACAAATTATTTCTTATGCCTAGGGACCTTAGCATTATTCTTGTACATGTCATTGGCCTTCTCAATTTGCCTCATAACAGTCTCATGTAGCTTTATTATCTGCTCCACTCTTTTCCTTGCATCAAAGTTTACTTCTTCCCTGGGAACAGCAGATAAATTAAGAGGCATTAAAGGGTTAACTCCATAGACTATCTCAAAAGGACTGTGGCATGTTGCTAATGATGGTGCTCTGTTGAATGCAAACTCTGCCTGAGCCAGTTTCAGATCCCAGACCTTCAAAGACTTTCTCACTATACACCTTAGTATCCTCCCCAATGTTTTGTTGGTCACCTCAGTCTGACCATCTGTCCGTGGGTGGTGAGAAGTACTGAACAACAGTCTTGTATTCAAAAGCCTAAAAAGTGTCTTCCAGAAATAGCTCCTGAACTTGGTGTCCCATCAGACACTATAGTCTTAGGCACCCCCTCTAACTTCACTATCTCCCCCAGGTACAGCTCTGCAACACTAGCAGCATCTTCTGTCTTCTTACAGGCTATGAAATGAGCCATTTTGCTGAACCTATCTACCACAACCATTACAGAGTCCTTCCCTCTTTGTGTTCTTGGCAATGCTACAATAAAATCCATACTCACGTCCTCCCAAGGCCTGTGGGGGACTGGTAGGGGTGTATAGGGACCTGCCTGGAAGGAACTCATAGCCTTCTGGCACACTTCACATCTTCTAAGCACAATCTGCACTTCCTCCATCATTTTAGGCCAATAGAATTGGTCCTGCAGGATATCTAGTGTCTTTTGGACACTAAAGTGACCTCCCAAGCCACTAGCATGTACTTCTTTGATCAACAAATTTCTGTAAGAGCCCCTTGGAACACACAGCTTGTTCCCTTTGAATAAGAACCCTCTATGTAGACTGTAAGGTGAATCTTGTACCCTTGTTCCTTCACTCTGAGCTAACCAGTCTTCATAGAAGTCAGGGTCATCTTTGTATAGCTCCTTCATGAACTCAAACCCTAGGACCTTTTGTTCCATGGTTGACAGCAATGTATACCTCCTAGACAAAGCATCTGCAATAAGGTTTTGCTTGCCTTCCTTGTACTTGCTTGAAAATGTAAAGGATTGAAGAAATTCGACCCAATTGGAATGTTTATGATTCAGTTTGTGCTTGCCACTTATATACTTCAAGGCCTCATGATCTGAATGCAATACAAAGGGCTTGGGCTTCAAATAATGGCTCCAATGCACAAGAGCTCTGACAAGGGCATAGAATTCCTTATCATAAGTTGAATAGCTTAGCTTTGCCCCACTTAACTTCTCACTAAAATATGCTACTGGCTTCCTCTTCTGAATTAGGACAACTCCAATTCCTACCCCACTTGCATCACACTCTACTTCAAATATGCAGTTGAAATCAGGCAGCCTGAGAAAAGGTGCATCACCCAATAGCTTCTTGATGTGTCTGAAGGCTTTCAGAGCACTCTCAGTCCATTTAAACTCCCCAATTCTTCATGCATTCAGTGATGGGAGCAGCAATAGCACTGAAATTCTTGATGAATCTTCTGTAAAATGAAGCTAGGCCATGAAAGCCCTTCACTTCTGTGATGTTCTTAGGGATTGGCCAAGACTGAACAGCAGCAACCTTGTCTTGGTCCACAGAGATCCCCCTTCCTGATACCACATACCCCAAGAATTTAACCTCTTCTGTCATGAACGTACATTTCTCTAGCTTCCCAAATAGCTTGTATATTCTCAGAATCTCAAAGACTGATTCAAGGTGCCTCAAGTGATCTTCCTGATTTTTTGCTGTAAATGAGTATGTCATCAAAATAAACAACCACAAACTTGCCTAAACATGGCCTTAGTACTTATGTCATTAGTCTCATAAAAGTACTAGGTGCATTTTATAGTCCAAATAGCATAACAAGTCATTCATACAGCCCGTGCTTTGTTTTGAAGGCAGTCTTTCATTCATCATCATCCCTGATTCTCACCTGATGGTAGCCTTGCTTGAGGTCTATCTTTGAGAAGACTCTTGACCCACTCAATTCATCTAACATATCATCCAGTCTAGGTATGGGAAACCTGTATTTGACTGTGATATTGTTGATAGCTCTGATGTCTATACGCATCCTCCAAGTGCCATATTTCTTGGGCACTAGTAGAGCAGGTACTGCACAAGGGCTCAAAGATTCTCTTACAAACCCTTTGCTCATCCGAACATCAATTTGACTCTGCAGCTCCTGAGTTGCCTTAGGGTCACACCTATATGCAAGCCTGTTAAGGAGTACAGATCCTGGCACAAGGTCAATCTCATGCTGAATCCCTCTCAAGGGAGGTAGACCACTGGACAACTCATCAGAGAACACATCCTTGAATTGGCTTATCAATGGTTCAACTTATGTGGAAACTTCAGTTTGCTTATCCTCATGAATCTCCCTTGATAGCAAGACTAGCACATGCCGTTCCTTCTTAAACTCCTTCACCATAGCTACCTCAGACAGAAATAAGACCCCACTAATATCCTTAGTCGTGTTAGGACTCCCACAGTTCTTCTGGTTTGGTGCTAGGGGAGTTAGGGTGATCTTCTTGCTTCCCTGCTTGAAGGTATAGGTATTACTTCTTCCCCAATGCACATAGCTCTTATTAAACTCCCATGGTCTGCCTAAGAGTAGATGGCATGCATCCATTGGCACTACATCACAGAGAACCTCATCCTTGTATACCTTCCCAATTGAAAAAGACACCAAACATTGCTTGTCTACCCTGACTTCATTTCCCTTGTTTAACCATCTCAACTTGTAGGGTTGTGGATGAGGCTGAGTGCTCAAGTTGAGCTTGCTTACCATAGTAACTCCAAAACCAAAATAGGGGTCAACTCAACATTCCGGGTTGTCCAAAGAGAAAAGAGTAAAACTTGTTTTTGTGGGATGAGTTTTCTGATTTTTGTAAACAAAAGATAAGCAATGAGTCATGTTTATACAAGCCAAAGACAAGCATAAACTCAACCCAAAGAGGATAAGCAAAGGAACCACCCTCGAGCCAAGACTAGCACGGGTTATCGAGTGAGGGACCTAAAAGGGGAGCAAGATTAATCATGGCTAAGACTAGCACAAGCAACAATTAACCTTGCAAACTCAGTTTTAACGTGACACTAAGACTAGCACAAGTAATCACATTAAAACCGAACCAATGGAACAAGACTAGCACAGCCCCATTGACCACAAGGTAAGACTAGAACAAGCTTGCAAGAAGCGATTTCTAAAGACTTAGGTTTCAACTCATTTTAATCAACATTGTAGAGTCTATTGATCGAATACGAAAGAGGGGGAGTGAATTGAGTATTAAAAACTAGCCCCACTTTTTCGATTTATAAGATATGTAATTAATTATTTGATCTTATAGATTAAAATCAACTAATTAATTAATCAAAGTAAGCGTAAGTAACGAAATAACGAAAAGTAAAGAGAGTAGAGAGAGGCACACAGATTTTTGAAGTGGTTCAGTTTCACACGTTGAAACTTACGTTCACTATTCTCGATTAATAATTCTTAGTACCTTTCTACGGATTACAAAAATTATCAACCCACTCGTATAATCAACTATGATTATAACTCAAGGTTAGTATCGCTAAATACTCTATATTATCTTACGTTAATAAGAAAGTACAATATAACTCACACAGATTCTCGTTAAAGAATTGTAAGATTATGTGATGTACTATTATCCAATAACGTATTTCACGCGAGCGATTGATAATAATTGATGCACGGCTCTTTTGAAAAACAAACACTAAAAATAATAAATATTTTGCTCAAGGGTTTGCTTTAAAACGATTTTGGAAAATTATCACAAGTATGTATGTGTGTCGTGTGACTCTAGTATTTCGTGTGTTTCAAGAATGAGATGTGAAAGAGTATTTATAATAAAAGCATAAGAGATCTAAAACCCTAGCTTAATATATAAGAAAGATATTTATCTTTAATATCTTAAAATAATATTTACTTTATCTTGTAGAAATATCTTTATCTCAAAATAATATTTGCTTTAACTTTTAGAAATATATTTATCTTTAATATCTCAAAATATTGTTGTAAAGATATAGTAGAATCCTAGATTAAGGTAAACAAGGAAAACAACCTATGGAGGCCGAAATAACTAGCTACACGAAACCCTAGGAGCACGCAACCCTAGGAGGCACAATCCTAGGTTTACACGAAACCCTAGGTGGCTCAAACCCTAGGTGGGCTTATTAGGTTAACAACAAATTGACATATAATATATTAGAAACCCTAGGTAGCATGACAACCCATAAGTTGTATTACTAACCAATAGAATCTCATAAATATATTCTCTATTAAAACTTTTGATAAATATAAAAATACTCTTTCACTTTTGAAAACGTTTAAAATATTTTATTTCCAAAATCATGCATCATCATTTATCATCCAAAGTTATCGGCTAAAGCTATAACTTTGAACTTAAAATCACTCGAATGGAATAGTTACCGAATGACGACCTATACTATCTAATCTTCACAAAGATCTTCAGTATACGGATCATCTCTTCATCTTGATCACAAAGACCCTCCATCTTGAGTCTTGTGTTAGTTGAGGTAGATCTTGCTTGAAACGTTTTTCTTTAAAGTTATAACCAAGTAGATATAACTTCCATGTAAACTTCCAAAGTTATTCCTGAAATTGTTATAACTTTGATCTTCTTTCTTGTAATTGTTGTTAGCTATGATAAGACTAAAACACACAATTACACGCATATGATATATCAATTAGAGCACATTATCAAGTAAGCAGATGTCATTATCAAAACTATAACATAGGTCCAACAAATTCCCCCTTTTTGATGATGACAAGTCTCTTATGATTTCTCTTGACATAGTGACTAAGTATGGTTCCCCCTCAACAAAACACTCCCAAAGTTATAGCAACTTTGATCGCAAGAACATAACAACTTAGCCAAAGTTATAACTTGAAAGACCTTAAGAGATAACGAGTCTTGACAAGGAGCAAGCTTAAGCAAAGACTCAAATCATATCATTTCTTCCCCCTCTTGGCATCATTGAAAAGACAAGAACATGGATATAAAATGACTAGAATAACATACTCCAAGGCAAGAAATAGATATGCAAAATACGCAATATTAAACGATTCATATCAAGCAAAATAAAATATCAAATGTCAATAAAAACTACAAACCACAATAAAAGTGTTAGTGCCAAATGGGCCGAATAAGATAGAGTAAAAAGCCAAAATGGGCCGAATGGTTAAGTAGTTTAAGAAAAAAACAAGGTAAGATAAGAAAATCAAGGCAAATCGGGTTGGCGAATGATGTTGGGATCAATGTAATCGGGTCGGGTACGGTACTCAAAAGTAGAAAGGCGATCAAGGCACGTTGACACATGATTAGCTTGGGCGGTGAGGCATACATCGAAGTTCCGAACCTTCAAAGAAAGAGCCTCCGCCGCATCATGAATAGTGTGCATACCTTCACGCATGTCCGAACCACTCTTCACCAATGCACCTCCTTGGCAACCAAGAATTGCATCCGATCCCGTTGCCTAAACATCTCTTGTCGAATATGGACAACATTCCTCTCTATTTTGGCTAGGCAACCATCAACTCCCCTCATCCAACTTCGCAACTCACCACTCAGACCCGACCCACCAAGGTCACGGGTAGAGCTAGAAGTCCCCATAGCTACGGTTTTGACAACTTTGTCAACAACCGCATCAATTTTCTTATCTTGCGCATGTAGGCGCTCCATTACTTTTCCCATAAACACATCCAATTTCGATTCAAGCCCCGAAAAATCAGCCACCACCGGCTTCACACCAACCGAACCACCCTTTGTTATAAACATCAATTCCGGACCACAAGCCTCCAATTTCATAAATTTTAAAAACGTATCACACATATCATCTTTCAAGGTAACACCGTAACTATCCAAATAAACAACCCCTTTGGACTCAAGAACCCGAGACACCCACATCCCGTATGGTAAGTCAAGGGTCGAATAAATTTTATCTTCGGTTACCGAAAACGCAGTTTGAGAAATTCTAGAAAACACAAGGAAAGCAAGATTGACCCGGTTACCTTCCAACCAATTTTTCACCACCATCATTTCATAGCAAGCAATTTTATCCCGTCCTGTCCGACGCGGAACAAACGTATTCCACAGAAAATTCAACATAAACTTCAATTTTGGGGACACATTCCCCGCCAACACACAACTAGATAAAGTAGCCCCATCATCAAAATACCTCTTCACCTACAACTTAGCCGGGTCCGACAGTTCGTCCCATGACGTACTCGGGTCAATTTTGATTCCATCATCAGGAACCAAAAACAGAGTACAAAAGTCGGCCATGGTGACGGAAACTGGTCGGCCATTAACCACGGCATGCAAAACTCCAGAAGTTAAAGAAACAGAAGCGTAAAACTGAATTACCTCGATTGGATAAACTGGACCCGAAAATCGTGACACGCTTTCCCACTCTTGAAAATTCAGAAAGTCGTTAAAAAATCCCAAAGCCTCATATTTTTCACACCATGCTTTCGGAAAGCTACGACCTCCATGAATACCGTACTTAGCAACCCGGTTAACTAACTTCCGTTCATCTTTTGTTAAACGAAGTTTGTCAAGCCCGGATGCCGTTTCTTGAGGTGAAAAATCACGAAACAGAGTCCGTGTAGACCCCTCGGGAACCGTGTTGACGGTTTCCGTATTTGCTTCTTCTTGCACTCTAGTCTTCCCCTTATTTAATCTTCGTCTCTTAGTACCCTCAAGAACCGAACCCGTCTCGGTTTGGGTCAAATTGGGTGTTTTTTGTTTTGGTTTTGGAGAGAGATTAGTGGGCATGCTAGGTTTGGAATTTTGGAGTTTGGTGTGTTGGTATTTTTTTATCTTATGGAAGCCATTGTTGAAGCTTGAAGGTTGTTGGCTTTTTTGTTTTTTTTTTTTTTATTGTTGTTGATGTTGTGCCGTGAGGAAGGAGAGAAAATAAAGAAGGATGGTGATGTGTGTTGATAGTGATAGGGATAGGTAATTATGAAAAGTATTGGGGTTTGTACTATTTGTACTTGGCACAAGTAGGGTGCCGGCTACTAGAGTCCTTTTGTCCCTTTTTTTTTTTTTGAATTCTGGTAGGAAAAAGAATCTAGGGTACTGATTTTTGAGATGTAGTAGGGATAGAATTTGGTAAATAAGAAGATATGGTAAGGATATTTTGTGTTGGGAATTTCGGTCAATCATAGGTTTCATGGGTTATTTTTGGTTATTTTTTGAGAGTGAATAAGATAGATTTTTGGCAAATATGTGGTCCATAATTCAATTTTCATAAAATACTTAATATGCAAGATATTCACGTAAAATATATAATATTAAACACAAATATACTAGCAATGAAATACGCGGACACAGTCATACAATCTCGTCTTATTCTAACCAGTCACTGCGTTCACAAAATAATTATGATGAATTTAACTGCTACCGATTAAACCAATTTCCAACCGAAAAATCTCAAATAGTCTTCTCGCTAACGCCTTTGTTAAAATGTCAGCCCATTGATTTTCAGTACTACAAAATTCGAGTTTAATGATGCTCTTTTCTACATGGTCACGTAAAAAATGATGTCTAATGTCTATATGCTTAGTACGAGAATGCTGAGCTGGATTCTTAGAAATAATAATAGCACTCGTATTATCACAAAATACAGGCATACAACCAACATTAACACCATAATCACATAGTTGTTGCTTTAACTAAAGTAGTTGAGAACATATCAGTCCTGCAGCGATATATTCGGCTTCTGCAGTAGATAACGCAACCGAATTTTACTTCTTTGAGCCCCAAGTAATTATGCATGGTCCAACAAACGTAACAAATCCAGAGGTACTTTTTCTATCTAAAGAACATCCTGCATAATCTGCATCTGAATATCCTACTAGATCGAAATTACACTCAAGTGGATACCACAAATATAAATTAGATGTACCAATTAAGTATCTCAAGATACGTTTAACTGCAATCATATGAGACTCTTTGGGACATGATTGAAATCTAGCACAACCACATACGCTGAACATAATGTCAGGTCTACTTGCAGTTAAATATAATAAAGAACCAATCATACCTCGATATGTAGTCTCATCAACAGACTTATCATTTTTCGTCTAAGGTCAACTTTTTGTCAGTTACCACAGGTGTGTCCATTGGATGAACGTTCTCCATACCAAATTTCCTGATTAGCTCCTTGACATATTTTTGTTGGTGAATCTTTATTCCTTCTTTAGTTTGTTGAATTTGCAATCCTAGGAAGAATTTCAATTCTCCCATCATGCTCATTTTAAATTCTGAGGTCATTAGATCTGAAAAATACTTGCACAATTTATTGTTAGCAGAACCAAAAATAATATCGTCTACATAAATTTGAGCAACAAGTAAATCAGAACCCTCGGATTTTAGAAATAGGGTTTTGTCTACACATCCTCTTTTAAAATTGTTTTGTAATAAAAATTTGGACAGTCTGTCGTACCAAGCCCTAGGCGCTTGTTTCAAACCATATAAAGCTTTATCGAGTTTAAAAACATGGTTTTGAAATTTGCTATTTAAAAATCCGGGAGGTTGTTCAACAAAAACCTCTTCTTCCAAATAACCGTTAAGAAATGCAGTCTTAACGTCCATTTGGTACAGTTTCATTACTTTATGAGCTGCGAAGGCGATAAGCAAGCGAATAGCTTCAAGTCTTGCTACTGGTGCAAAAGTCTCGTCATAATTAATCCCTTCTTGTTGATTATAACCTTGAACGACCAATCGAGCCTTATTACGAACTATAACTCCTGAATCATCCAATTTATTTCTGAATACCCATCGAGTACCAATCACAGTTCGATTAGAAGGTCGTGGCACAAGGTGCCAGACTTTATTACGTTCAAACTGTTGAAGCTCCTCTTGCATTGCTACAATCCAATCGGATTCTGCAAGAGCATCTTTGATGTTGGTAGGCTCTATGGTAGACAGAAAAGAATAGAATGAACAAAAGTTATTTAATGTTCGCCTAGTTTGAAATCCTTTATTCAAACTTCCTAGGATACTATCCATAGGATGAGAACTCTTATATTTCCATTTCTTAGAGTTCCTAGGCTCATCATCATCTGATGAACTCTCACTTTCCTCCAATGATTCAGAGTCAAGATTGGTTCCTCCTGAGTTGGACTCTGAGGTTATAGCTAAAGTTGGTACAACTTCAGTTACAAAATCTTGATCTGGGTTCAAAATTATAGCATCATCAGCTATAACTTCGGTTTCTTTTTCCTTATTTTGAGAAGAGACATTCGTATCATCAACAATTGTCTCAGTTCTCTTTTCAAGGTCATTTGCGGATTTATCAAGTCCATCATTGATTTCTTCAATAACTTTTTCATTAGTTTCTGGTAAATCTTCCCTTGAAAGGCGAAAGTCGGGATCATTCATGTCTTCTTCTTCATTCTGTTCAACTTGCTCAGGCACATTATCTTCATCAAATACAACATGAACACTTTCTTCTATGCACAAAGTTCTTTTGTTAAAGACTTTAAAAGCTTTGCTATGATTAGAATAACCAACAAACACAGCTTCGTCACTTCGTGGATCAAATTTGCTTAAATTACTTTTTCCATTAATATGGACAAAACATTTACTACCGAAGCAACGGAGGTGAGCTATATTGGGTTTTCTCCCTCTTAAAAGTTCATAGGGAGTCTTTTTGAGAATTGGTCTAATCATAGCTCTATTGTGCACATATCATGCAGTACTAATGGCTTCGGACCAAAAGTTCTTAGGAAGGCCACTACACAAGAGCATAGTGCGAGCCATGTCCTCTAATGTTCTATTCATACGTTCCATGACACCGTTTTGTTGTGGGGTTCGTGGTGCAGAAAAGTTATGTCCTACACTATTCTCCCTACAATATTCTATAAAAGCTTGATTATCAAATTCGGTGCCATGATCCGTACGAATGGAAACTAACTTTTTATCATACTTGTTTTGGGCAAGCTTCATTAGTACCACAAACTCATCGAAAGTTTCATCTTTAGTAAATAGAAAGATAGGCCATACATACCTTGAGTAGTCGTCGACTAGGACGAATACGTACCTTGATCCACCGCGGCTTCTGACTTTTATAGGTCCACACAAATCCATGTGTACCAACTCAAGTGGACATTCTGTACTTACTACTCGTTTTGGTTTGAATGAAGATCTAACTTGTTTACATCGGGCACATGAGTCACACATCTTCTCTTGTTCGAATTTGATTGAGGGTAAACCCTCAACTAAATTCCACAATTTGAGTTTCTTTAAAATTGTTGGACTAATGTGTACAAACCTCTTGTGCCACAAGCATGAATCATCTATAGTAACTTTCATGCACGTAAAGGAACTTGTAGTGACTTTGTTTAAATCAATCATATACACGTTCCTTTTACGTAGACCTTCTAGAATAACATTACTAGTACCTTCAATTATGATACGACAGGCATTTGAATGAAAAACTACTTTATTGCCTTTCTCACATAATTGAGAGATACTTAGCAAGTTATGTTTAGGGCCATCTACCAGATAAAAATTATTAATAGCATGTGAAGGAGATATACCAATCTTACCTACACCGATTATCTTGCCCTTGTTGTTGTCTCGAAAGGTGACCTTGCCACCGTTGAAGGGTTCTAGTGAAAGAAAAAGATTCTTGTTTCCGGTCACGTGTCTCGGACACCCACTATCGAGATACCATAGATTGTTTTCTTTAATTATTATCTGCAAGAGAATCAAATACAGCTTTTAGGTACCCACGCTAAGTTGGGTCCTTTGTGGTTAGTGACTCTGTATATTTGATCCTTCTTAACCCATACCTGTCTAACAATTCTTTTATTCTTAACATAGGGTTGTCTAGGTTTATTATAGTGTTTATTATTTTTGCGACGCACCCCAGGTTTAAATGACTGCTTCTGTTTCACCTATGGTTTAGATTTTGAAGGTACAGATGTGTAATCGAAAGCTATGTCATAAAACCATCTGAACTCATTATTTCTACACTCATCACGTTGAGGTTCAGGTTCAGACTCATCAATACTAGACACGTCATGTTCTTTAACAAACTCAGTTTGATTTTTGTTGTCCTTGACATATTTAACACAATTCTCTTTAACATGACCATTGTGACCACAATAATTGCAAATCATATATTCTGAAAGATTGACATACTTCCTTCTTCTGAAATCACGGTCAGAAGGAGTGGATTTGCATTTATCATGGTCTCTACTAGGACTGAGCAAAATTATACGATACGGTTATAATATACGGATACGATACGGTATACGGTTTTAATTACACGGATTTCCGGGTACACGATACGAATTTCCGGGTATATGATACGGTTTTTAAAAAAACCGTATCGGGTCCGGGTCGGGGAAAATCAAAACCGGGTATACGGTTTTGACCCAGTTTAATTAAAAATAACCAAAAAAAAAGTTGTATGTAAAATTTTGTTTTCTATTTTGACTATATGGGTGAAATTTTGAGCACCAATCATTTTATGTGAAACTTGTAATATACGCAACTCACTTTATCAGTGACAAATTTCTGTGTGAATTTTTGGAAATTTGTATTTTGCTATTTTACCTACTGACTTTGCAAGTAATTATGTTTTGTAATAATGATCCTAGTAGATTATATAAGCATCTTATTTATTGGTCATTACTAATGTTGTGGACTCGAATTCTAGGTTTGAGCTTTATCAATTAAACCGGATTCGGATATACGGTTTTCGGGGTACCCGGTTTAACCGGGTATACGAAAACCGGGTACCCGATTAAACCGGGTCGTATCCGGGTATTAATTTTTGGCCTTCCAAAAACCGGGTACCCGATACGGTTATTAAAACCGTACCGGGTACCCGCTTTTGCTCACCCCTAGTCTCTACGACTATAACATTCATGTCCTAGACCCATCTTCATGTTATTGTTAGATTGTTCGGTAAGGAAGTCTAATACCTTCTGACTTCCTTCCCATTTATCATGAACTTTTCGTGCATGTAGGAGCAATTCCTTCAAAGACTGAGTTTCTTTTTCAAGATAAATTTCTCCTCATTGTGTTGATCTTTGGCTTGGGAGAATTCAACCTTTATATCTTTCAATTGCTGAGAAAGAAAAGAGTTTTCTTTCTTATGATCAATGATAGCAACTTCCTTTGCCTTAGCTTCAGATTGTAAAAGCTCATTGACTTTCTTCAATTCTAAAGTTATAGCTTCATTAGCTATAACTTTGGCTTGAAGATGCTTAATGTTGAGTTTTAACTCTGAGATTATAGCTTCATTAGCTACAACTTTAGACTCAAGAGCTTCTTTTTCAACATTTGTCATGTCTGAAGTTGTGGCTGAAGTTGCCATAACTTTAGACTTGAGCTTTTTAGATTTGGCCTTTAGAAGTTGGTTTTCCTCAGCAATGTCAAGAATTTGTTCCTTAAGATCTTTTAATTCAAGACTCTGTTCATGACAATGATCTAAGGTTTTTTCAAAATACTTAATTAAAGACTTCTTAGACAATTTCTTAACTTGTTTTTTAAGTTCAAGATGACTAACCTCTTCATCATCTTCTGAATCTGGTTCTGAATCTGAGTTGCCGACAAGACACATCTCGGATTCGCTTTCATTGTCGTTGTCAGAAATTAGGTCAAGACTGACGTTGCTCAGACACAGGTTGGCGACTTTTTCTTCCTCTGACTCGTCGTCTTCTGTGTCAATATCTCCCCAGCAGTATGCCATCATAACTTGCTTGAATTCCTTCTTGGTTTTGTCTCGTTGATTTTTGTCTTTGATTTTCTTCCATCTGGGGCAATCTTTAATCATATGATCATTATCCCCACATTTGAAGCAACGACGACTTGAGAGAGACCCTTTTGACTCAATTGGCTTCTTATAAGACTTGTTAGTGTTATTGTTAAACGTTTTTCCTTGTGTTTTATTAAAGAATTTTTTCTTAAAACGGCTAGCAAATAACATTGTGTCGTCCTCAAGATCTGAATCATGTTTTTCACCAGACTCGGCTGGTAAAGTCACTTTCTTACTGTTACTATCGTTTGCCTCATCCTCATCAAGAATAATCTCGTGAGCCATTAGGGTTCCGAGTAGCTCTTGATAAGATAGGCTAGATAGATCTTTACATTCCTCAATTACCGTCACCTTAGGTCTCCATCGTCTAGATAGACTTCTAAGGATCTTCATGGCAATTTCCTCGGAGTCAAAAGTTTTTCCAAGATTTTTTAATTCATTAATGATACTAGAGAAGCGAGTGGACATGCTGTCAAGCGATTCATTTTGCTCCATAGAGAACAATTCGTATTTTCGCATTAACAGTGCAATACGTTGCTTTTTGACAACAGTTGTCCCCTTATAGGCTAACTCTAGACCATCCCATATTCCCTTGGCAGTAGAGCTAGATGAGAAACGGTCAAACTCAGTAGAAATCATGCCGTTTTGCAACAAGCTGACAGCTTTTGAATTTTTCTCAGCTTTCTTATAATCTGCCTCAACATAGTCATCTTCTTTCTTTTCGATGGAAGTGCCAGTAACAGATCCAAGCATGATCTTATTAGGGCCATTCTTAATGATTAGCCAACACTCCCAATCGTTACCCTTAATGTAATGGGTCATCATATTTTTCCATAAACTGTAGTTCTTCCCATTGAATACGGGACACTTCAGATGTTTGGAATCCATTAAAATACAATTTAATGCAGCGGAAAATAAATAAAAAATAAAAGTATAAAACGGATCAGACTCCTTGCTGTAAGGCAATCAAGAGCACGAGGCTCTGATACCAATTGTAGAGTCTATTGATCGAATACGAAAGAGGGGGGGGTGAATTGAGTATTAAAAACTAGCCCCACTTTTTCGATTTATATGATATGTAATTAATTATTTGATCTTATAGATTAAAATCAACTAATTAATTAATCAAAGTAAGCGTAAGTAACGAAATAACGAAAAGTAAAGAGAGTAGAGAGAGGCACACGGATTTTTGAAGTGGTTCAGTTTCACACGTTGAAACCTACGTCCACTATTGTCGATTAATAATTCTTAGTACCTTTCTACGGATTACAAAAATTATCAACCCACTCGTATAATCAACTATGATTATAACTCAAGATGAGTATCGCTAAATACTCTATACTATCTTACGTTAATAAGAAAGTACAATATAACTCACACAGATTCTCGTTAAAGAATTGTACGATTATGTGATGTACTATTATCTAATAACGTATTTCACGCGAACGATTGATAATAATTGATGCACTACTCTTTTGAAAAACAAACACTAAAAATAATAAATATTTTGCTCAAGGGTTTGCTTTAAAACGATTTTGGAAAATTATCACAAGTATGTATGTGTGTCGTGTGACTCTAGTATTTCGTGTGTTTCAAGAATGAGATGTGAAGGAGCATTTATAATAAAAGCATAGGAGATCTAAAACCCTAGCTTAATATTTAAGAAAGATATTTATCTTTAATATCTTAAAATAATATTTACTTTATCTTTTAGAAATATCTTTATCTCAAAATATTATTAGCTTTATCTTTTAGAAATATATTTATCTTTAATATCTCAAAATATTGTTGTAAAGATATAGTAGAATCCTATATTAATGTAAACAAGGAAAACAACCTATGGAGGCCGAAATACCTAACTACACGAAACCCTAGGAGCACGCAACCCTAGGAGGCACAATCCTAGGTTTACACGAAACCCTAGGTGGCTTAAACTCTAGGTGGGCTTATTAGGTTAACAACAAATTGAGATAAAATATATTAGAAACCCTAGGTAGCATGACAACCCATAGGTTGTATTACTAACCAATAGAATCTCATAAATATATTCTCTATTAAAACTTTTGATAAATATAAAAATACTCTTTCACTTTTCAAAATATTTAAAATATTTTATTTCCAAAATCATGCATCAACATTTATCTTCCAAAGTTATAGGCTAAAGCTATAACTTTGAACTTCAAATCACTCGAATGGAATAGTTACCAAATGACGACCTATACTATCTAATCTTCACAAAGATCTTCATTATACGGATCATCTCTTCATCTTGATCACAAAGACCCTCCATCTTGAGTCTTGTGTTATTTGAGGTAGATCTTGCTTGAAATGTTTTTCTTTAAAGTTATAACCAAGTAGCTATAACTTCCATGTAAACTTCCAAAGTTATTCCTGAAGTTGTTATAACTTTGATCTTCTTTCTTGTAATTGTTGTTAGCTATGATAAGACTAAAACACACAATTACACGCATATGATATATCAAGTAGAGCACATTATCAAGTAAGCACATGTCATTATCAAAACTATAAAATAGGTCCAACAAACATAATCTGAAAACTTACAAGAGGGTGTGAGCTCCTTATATAGAGCCTCACATTACATCCTAACCATTCATCTAAAAGTTATATCTAACGGCTACAATTAAAAGAACAAAAGGACAACACAATAAAGTAATACAAACAAGTGGACAACACAAAAAGCTATCCTAAACAGTCCAAGGGACTGTCCAGAACATGACAGCCTGTTTTGGCCGAAACAAAAGACGACAATGTCCTTGTCAAGGCTGCCATGCCCTTGTCTTGGTCTTGCCAAGGTCTTGTTTTGGCCTTGCCATTGCTTGTCTTGACCCGAGACAATGGACAACACTCATGTCCTTGTCAGGGCTTATTTTTGCAGAGATATAGGATTGCCAAGTCCTCCTTGTTGCCGCCAATTTCTTGTCTCTCAATTGTCTTGCCTTCTTTATGATACAAAAGAGGGCCCATGTGATGTTGTTTGTCCTTGGAATCTTTGCATTTGTCCTGACCATTTGGCCTTGTGAACATGGCTGCTATCCTTCAATATTTTCGGCCCCTTTGGTTTATTTGCTTCAAAAGATGACCCCCTACCCCTGATACATACTCCCCTTGTTCAAAGAAATTTGTCCTCAAATTTCGTGGCAAAAACAAAGAGGTTGCATTCCTCGTAACAACCCAATTTCAGAAATGGAAGAATGAATGATTAAAGAAGAGAACAACAAGAAGAATCTAACTCAAGACTAGCACAGATTTAGAATCCTTTTGCCAACTAGCTTGATCCAAACACTAAGACTAGCACAAGTGTTCTCAGCAAACTAGAACCTTAAAACCAAGCCTTGCACAAGTTTGAGGGGCGCCTCCTTTGAACAACCATGACCACCCTTTTTAAAGATCGTCTTGGTTTGAGAAAACACAAGAGCCTAAGCTCTGATACCACTTTGCAACACCGAAACAAGGGTCAACTCAACATTCTGGGTGGTCCAAAGAGAAAAACGAAAACTTGTTTTTGTAGGATGAGTTCTCTGATTTTTGTAAACAAAAGATAAGCAATGAGTCATGTTTATATAAGCCAAAGACAAGCATAAACTCAACCCAAAGAGGATAAGAAAAGAAACCACCCTCGAGCCAAGACTAGCACAGGTTATCGAGTGAGGGACCTAAGAGGGGATCAAGATTAATCATGGCTAAGACTAGCACAAACAACAATTAACCTTGCAAACTCAGTTTTAACATGACACTAAGACTAACACAAGTGATCACATTAAAACCAAACCAATGGAACAAGACTAGCATAACCCTATTGAACACAAGCTAAGACTAGCACAAGATTGCAAGAACCGAGTTCTAAAGACTCAAGTTTCAACTCATTTTAATCAACATAATTTAAAAACTTACAAGAGGGTGTGAGCTCCTTATCTAGAACACACAATTACATCCTAACCATTCATCTAAAAGCTATATCTAATGGCTACAATTAGAAGAATAAAAGGACAATACAATAAAGTAATACAAACAAGTGGACAACACAAAAAGCTATCCTAAACAGTCCAGAACATGATAGTCTATTTTGGCCGAAATAAAAGACGGCAATGTCCTTGTCAAGGTTGCCAAGCCCTTGTCTTGGTCTTGCCAAGGTCCTGTCTTGGCCTTGCCATTGCTTGTGTTGACCGAGACATGGGATAGCAGTCATGTCCTTGTCAGGGCTTGTTTTGGCAGAGGTATAGGATTGCCAAGTCCTCCTTGTTGCTGCCAAGTTCTTGTCTTTGTTGCTCAATTGTCTTGCCTTCTTTATGATACAAAAGAGGGCCTATGTGATGTTGTTTGTCCTTGGAATCTTTGCATTTGTGCTGACCATTTGGCCTTGTGAACAGGGCTGCTATCCTTCAATATTTTTGGCTCATTTGGTTTATTTGCTTCAAAAGATGACCCCCCTACCCCTGGTACAGTAACAGATGCTACATTGGTGCATCTCCCTCCATCAATAATCAAGTTACACACCCTTCCTTGGATGGTACATCAGCTTCTGAAAATGAGTGACCTCTGATCGTTTTCTAGGGGTGTCTATTAGGAGTGCATAACCCTCCACAACATCAAAGTATGACATGTGTCAGGGTGTGGTAGGACCATGGCTTGGTCTGACTCTTCCTCAGAGGGCTCCTCTTCCTCCAGGACCTCCTCCTCCTCATACTCACCACTAACCCTTCCTTCTCCCATTACATGTTTTTATTTCCATAATAGTCAGTGTTTTTCTTGAGGGACAGTCTATTTTGAAATGGCCATAGCCTTGGCATTAGAAACACTTGACCCTATTCTCAGTCATGGTGGTGTTGGCTTTCTGCCCCATGATGCCCTTCCTTTTATCCAAGGTGGGTGTGGGTGCTTTTCTGGGTGTTTCAGTGATCCTAATACCACTATAAGCTCTAGTCTGAAATGGTTTGACAGGTTAGGGTGTAGCAGGTTTAACCTTCCCCATTTTCTCGATTCTTGGAGACAGGTTAACAACATCATCATAAGACCAAAGAGGTTTCATTCTAACCTTAGCAGCAATGTTCTTGTCTAGTCCCTCTAGGAACCTAGCAATTCTCTGTTCTGGTTTTTCATTTACCTCACACTGCAGTGTTAACTGCTAAAAGTCTCTTAGGTAGGCCTCAATAGGTCTCTCTTCTTGTTTAAGTTTAGAAAGTTTAATAAACAAGTCTTGGGTATAGTCCAAGGTGACAAACTTACTCAACAGTTTCTTCTTAAGTTTGGACCAAGATCTGAGGGGTTCTTAAGTCTTTGGTGTTTCAGGTTATCAAACCACAAAGAAGCATAGCCCTTTAACTTTAAAACATCAACCTTAAAAGACTTAACATCATTATAACCTTTATACTCAAAGACCTTCTCAATGTCCCTAACCCATTCTAGTAAGTCATCAGGGTTTAAACTACCAGTAAACTCAGGGATGTCTACCTTTAGGTGCTTGTCTGTGTGTCTTTAGATGGAAGCCCTGCTCCTGGTGGAATCATCCGAGTCAGGATGCTCATCCTCATCTGGTGGTCTCCATATGCCTTCTGGTGGTGCCATGCCTCTCCCACAACCTCTTCCCCTGCCTCCAGTAGCAAACAAGATGTTGTTTCCTATGATTTCATCCAACCTCCTAGTTAGAGAAGTAACAACTCCAACTACATCATCGATCCTTGCTTCCATACCAGCAAGCCTCTCTTCACTCATTGGGTTGTTTTTGTGTTTTTAAAGTAGTTAGGAAAAATGAACTCACAACAAGTTTTTTTTTCAACCAAATCTCTGATACCAATTTGGAGTGTAAACTCACAGGGTATGCAGGAATGCAACCTGAATTCAACTAAACTTTAAAAATAGAAAATGACCTTATCAAATTCTAAACTTTTGTGACAAGTAACTTGAATGGGTTATAAGATAGTTTAAGAATTCTCAAGATTTTAGGAGGGGTTTTACTAATTAAAATACAAATAACAACTCAAACAGTCAGAAATGGACCCTGACTGAGACACAAATTGTTTTGCTAAAAGTAACAAGGATATAGTCACTTGATTGACTCCCACAGCTTGGCACAGGAAGACAAATAGTTAACTTGAGAAGTTCAAGACTTAAATCCACAGATTAACACATGATTAAGACTCAGACTTGAACAACACAACTCAAACAACTCACAGTAGACACATAGTTGATTTAGTAATGCCAAACAGAGTCTAATCTATCATTCACATCAAGCACATAATGATAACTAGGTCTGGTTCAAACTACAGACTTAAGCACAAGTTTGAGAGTTGAGAATTTGATTTCCCAAAGGTTTTTTTTCATACAGTAATAATCTGCCTGATACAATACTCAACTGGCCTGTTATATAGGCATTACAAAAGCTTGCTGACCCTAGGATACAAATCTCATTTAAGGGCTGCAAAGGACTCTCAATTAACCTCTTGAGATCTACTGAAAGTCTTCTAATGAGGACGAGCTCAACAGCTAAATAGTATAGACAATAAAGTACAGAAACAGACTGAACTCTAAAGCATAAGGAAGGTTTGTTGTTTTCCTGAAATGGCAAAACTTCAATTTGTCTTCTGCTTGGGTTGTCTAGCTGCTTTCCTTGGCATTGGGACTCATCAAGGGTTCACTTTTGATCATAGGGACCTTATTATTCATGCTGCTACCTGAACTAATGCAAAAGGGAGCCTCAACTAGATTGATTTATGAAAATAGCATGTTGGACTCTTTTCTGGATGTGAACCTTGTAGGCTGTTTTTCTTGGACTTAGACTAAACCTTTGGAAAAAAGTTCATGGAAATTTTTGTTGACCTTCATGTGGACTTGGCAGAGGGCCAAAGTGGGGGCTGCTGGGATGACCTAGTGAACCTCTTAGGTCGCTGGAAGTTGGCTGGTGCAGGCTGGTTGTGTTGCTTTTGCTGGACTGTGGTCTGTGTGATGTTGCTTGTGCTATCTTGGCTCATGTCTTGGCCTATGTCTTGAGCTGTGTCTTGTCTTGTCTTGGACATGGTCTGCTCAAGGTGGCCCCTTGGGTTAGCTCTTGCTTCACCAATCGTAGAGGCAATATTATACTTAGTAGCGATAGCTTTGTGGCAAAGTTGCCAAAACAATACCTTAATTCAAGGTAAAACAAGGGTTTGCAAAAAAACATTCCACAACCATATAATGCTAGCACCATCAGATGACCTGTTTCTTCATCACTTCACTTAGTAAGTAGCTTATAGGCGGATTTAAAAATATAATCCCCATCCTTTTCCACATTCCAACACCAATCGTCTGTCGGTCTAGACGCGATGATTTTTATATTAAGTATATGGTCTTGCTCAAAAGAGAGGAACAATGACCGTACCTCATCGATGTCCAAGCTATCTCCGTTCGGAACCACTAGGTCAGCAACACGCAACTGAATCGGAGCATGCCCTCGAGGTGTGATAATTTGCCTGGATTAAGTGCCGAGCAGCCATGGATTAGACCACAATAAAATATCCACACCATTACCTTATGAAGCCAAGGTTAGAGGACCTGTTCAATATCGATGGATGTATCTATTTGAGAGATTTCTTAATCATTTGAAAAAAAGGTTTGGCAACAAAGCTCGAGTTGAGGGTTGTATATGCAACACTTTTTTGTTAGAGGAAATTTCAAATTTTTGTTCCCTATATTTTGAAGATCACATTGACACAAAAGCGAAGGATTTGGAAGTTGGTGTGAATTCTGATGACCAACTAAATTCAAATATACCCCGAGTTGTTCAATAATGACTTGGGAACAACTACTGGGAAATGTAAAGAGAGGTATTTGAATGAAAAAGAGTATGAAGAAGCTCATTTTTATGTCGTAAGAAACTACGGGCAATTTTTAGAGCCTTATTAAAAGTAAGTTATTATTAGTTGATTATTACACAATTAATTTTTAATCATGAAATTAAATCGTAATTATATTATAGGTAATACATACATTACTAAAACATGTTTTGGGTACTTATAGGGAATTTGAGACGTACATCAAACTCACATATCCTTATGTCAAGTCTTCTCATAATGTTTGGAGCAAACATGAAAACAGTTTTTCGAAATGGTTCCGAAATGAAGTAAGTGATACAATTTAAAAAAAAACAATACATTTAAATTTCTTATTAAATAATATTGAGAATATAACATCTTAATTAATATATTGTTTTATTGATATATATGCTTATATATTGAAGGATCCTTTAATAATAGCTCTAGAAGGGGGTCCAAGTAACTTGGTGAGGACCTGGAGAAGATATTCTATCAATGGCTATAAATTTCGTGCTTTTAAGGAGGGAGTAGATGTTCCGAAATCTACTATAGGTAATGGGGTTTGTGTGAATTCTACTGAAGGATTGGACTACTGCAGAACCCTCAATGAAGTAGTTGAGCTTGCTTATTATACCAAGCACATGATTTATAAGGTCATATTGTTTAAATGTGATTGTTTTGATAATTCCCCACAAGGAGTTAGTATCCATAAGGTATACCGACTTGTAGATGTAAACGTAAAAAAGAAACTTCGTGGACATAACTCTTTCGTGGCAGGTTTTCAAGTCGATCAAGTGTGTTATGCTCCTTATCAACCCACTAAGAAAGGTAATCAATGGTCCGCAATTTTTAAAATCAAGTAGAGATCGCATGTTGATGGTCATGTTGACGAAATTGTCTTCCAAGAAGATGTGGATGTAATTCTAAAATAATAATCTATTTGTGCAAAATTATGAATTTCTTAAAAGTCAATCAAATTTGGAACTTTGCATTGTGATTCATAAAGTTTCTCACGGTTTTTATATATTGAACTAGCTAACAATTTGCATTGTATATATATAGCTAGTACTTATGGCAGGTGGATCGTTTATACAACGGATCATAGGGAGTAACACTAGTGTATCTCGTCGTGAGGAGGAGAACGAGGAGATTTCAGATGACCAAGATGATGATCAGGTTGAGGCTACGATTCCTACTACGGAGCAGGAGGGCACGCGGGTGATTCTGTCTCGGGAGCCTACCGTAGGCCATTGGTAAGTGTTTTTTTCATTATAACTTTTATCAATTATATATAGTATCTAAACAGTTATCGCTAAATTTCTAATATATATATCTATTTTTCAGGTGGGATGACAAGACGATCAAACAATACGTTACTTGGTCATTTATTCTTACCATCGGGGATGAGTACTTCACCAAATAGAGTGAAGCGAGCCAATCACAGCGTAGGCGGATATACGATTTCAGGTAATTTTTCAGTTACCTATAACTTAGAAGGTTCTAGCTATTACTAAAAAATAAATTTTTTTATACAAAACGTGATGATGTACGGTTCTAACTATTACTAAAAGTTTGTTAATGATGAAATAGAATCTTGTGAATTCTGTCGAATGGAAGTATGACCCAAGGCTCGAATGGCAGAGAAGGGTCACGGGAAGGATTACTGATGCGTGTATTTTACATAGACTTTCTAGTCCATTTATGCACGCATTTCTATGTCATTTAGGTGATATTATATCGCCATATGCCCCTATTTGGCTACTTTGTACTTTCATTACTATTTTGTAGGTACAAGTTGCATAGTAGCAGAAACCGAGCCGAAACAGTCCTCTTTGCATGCATTTAGGAGAATGGAAGGAACGGAACAGAAGCTCTTGCATGGGGAAGCGTGAAACCGCTCGCAATCAAGTCCAAAGCCATGTCTAACACTGCACGATAGGCCAAAAGACCTCGATCGATTATATATTTGGTCGATCGAGGAGCGTTGAAGAGAAAAGACCTCGATCGAGCTGTCCTGTGCTCGATCGAGTAGTTGCTGCTGAAAAGTTGCTCGATCGAGTAGAATTGTTACTCGATCGAGTGATTTCCTCCAATAAAGTCCTCGATCGAGTGGTTATTTCCCTCGATCGAGTAGAATCTATCATGGGCCTTAAGTCCATAGCTTAATTAGGGTTTAAGAGTCGTGTTTTGCATTATATAAACTCTTATTTGTCGTCATTAGGATTATTCAGAATCATTAGGATTCAGAACCCTTAGGGTTCGGGATCATTAGCATTAATCTTTCATTAGTTTCTGAACTTTTAATCTTTGGTTTACATTCGGGTTCATCGACGTGGATTGTTCTTTACGCCGGATTTGCTAAGATTGTAAAATACTTTCTCTTTACTTCTTAACCTTAGTCTTAATTACTGTTTACTCTCTTTAATTACTGCGTTGTTATTGTCTATGCTTGTTAATTACGATTTTATTATGTCTATCGTCATATGTTCAATCGTCTTTGTTAGCATCGTTAATAACATGAGTAGCTAATTCTCTTGTATGTTGGGATGAGGGAAACTGTAGTAGAGGCATGTTAGGATAGATTATTTTAGTTCGTCTTGAATATGAGAATCAGTCTAAGCAATTTAATTGAGGTTTAGTCGAATGAGTGCACGCAGGAGACTAGGCTAGGTAGTTAACCCCGACCTGGATCGAGAGATTGGAAGGGAAGGCTTGCTTAGAATTGATAGGTGACTCTTAAGAGGACGAGAGTTAATTAGGAAAATCCCTAGGGTGGTTTGAGACCGAGAGGAGAAAACCATTGCCCTTCTCATTGATAGATTGACTGACTTAGTTGACCCATAGATGCCGATACTGCAGTAGACCGAATCCTGGCATATTCCCTCTTTATCTGATTTATTTCATATTTATTTCTTCCTTTATTTCTCTTTCCTTTAATCTTATTTAGTTTAGTTCAAAACCTTTTCAAAACCCCCAGATTGTTACTGACAGATTTAAATTACAGTTAGTTAGTTTCCTCTCTTTGGAGATCGACCCTACTTCCGCTATCTTCTTTAGTTAGTAGACTTTAGGTTTTATTTTTGGTGTATAACGATACGCATCAATTACCAAACTTGTAAATGGGGTCTAATATAACAAGAAAAGGCCAGATTGGGTTCCTGAAACTTGGTGGGAATACCTTAGGAATAGGCACGAAACTGATTCAGGATTTGCCAAAAAGTCAAAAATAAACAAGGCAAATAGATAGTCGGGTGGTAAGCATGAGAAAGCATTGGGCACCCATACTCTAGGTCGGAAGAATTGTTCCGATGCTTTTATAGAATAGGCAAGTACTTTTTTTTCTTCAACAAATTGGATATTATAAATGATTTGTTATAAATGATTGCCGATATCCAATTTGTTGAAGAAACGGCCCTTTTTTATTTTGGCGTTTTTTCCCCAAGGCATTTGTCATTTCCCTCCTCCACATTCAAAGGACGGCAACGCGGACAACGTTCAAGACTTTGGGCGGGGTTCCATTGCGCCCTTAGGTTAGTATTTGTCGTCTATCTTAGTCGTTGTCATGTCTAAGTTAGTAAGACAATTGTATTTCTAAGTTAGTAAGACGGTAGTACAAATTTGGAAAACGTTTTATGAAATGAGCTTTGTTTTTCCAATTTGCATCGATCTTGTTTAGTTCTTTTCTTGGATCTTGTTGATTCCCGCTCTTGCGGTCGACTTGAGAATAAATTCCCACTTTGCGCTCGACGATTGCATTTGCTGTACTGCGGGTTTTATTGGAATTTTTATTGTTGAACACAAAGCAAAATACGCATTGTGGCGTGACAGCAGGCTGCTGTATCCAGCCACTGTCATTTTAACTACTGACGGAAAATCCGTTAGTAAGGTCAACATAATGTTGACCATACTGACTGAAAATCCGTTAGACAAGTCAACATAATGTTGACCATACTGACGGAAATTCCGTCAGTAAAGTCAACATTAGGTTTACTTTGGGTCAGATTGACTCACGTCTGTTCGATGGATTATCCGTCACTAAACCGTCATCAACAACTATTACTGACGGAAAATCCATCAGAATTGACTTTTTTTGTGACGAATTGAAGCGACGCGCTTTACTGACGGATTTTTCGTCAGTAATAGACATCACTAACGGAATATAGGCTAGTTTCCCGCGTGAGTTTTGTAGTGTCCTCTTTCTTATCCCCATTGCAATAGTCTCACGAGCCTCCAAGATGCCTCTCCAAGTCTAGCTGCAATTGGTCCTTTGCCTCCATAAAGCTACTATTCGGAAAATAACAAGCTTTCAAAACTCACACCATTAAGATTTCGCTGTTACTAATAAGCCTCCATGCTTGTTTGCCAAGAAACGCCATGTTAAACTTGTAAAAATCACGGAACCAAGGCCCTCTATTACATTTCGGTTCACACATTTTATTCCACGCACTCCACAATATTTTCCTCTTGCCACCCTCAGAACCCCACCAGAATCTAGAAAGCAAAGATCGCAATTCATCACAAAAATTAGCAGGAAGTTTAAAAACATTCATCGCATAAGTCGGTATAGATTGGCGAACCGCCTTTATCAACACTTTCCGTCCAACTTACTGAGTAACTTACCACGCCATCCTTGTAATTTCTTGGTCAATTTGCCCCGGATAAATCTCTAGATAATCCGTTTCGAATGCCCTATTACCGTGGGTAAGCCAAATACCGTTTATGTTCGTCGACCAGCCGCACGTTTAATACTGCTAGCACTTTTTGCCTCATTATCCGTCTTAAGGTTAAGACGGGTAAAATAACTACCAATTTCATGAATAAGATAAAAATAAAATGTCTAGACATTAGTAAAAACTTGTCTTTATTCATGTAAATGGTATGTATTTTTTAATTTTAAGACAGATGGTAGGAAATATCAACCAACCTATATCCAACAATATAAGCTCATAAGTGGACTTAGTTCACTACTTCACCAACCTAACACAAATAAATCCTAATCATCCATGTCTATCCATTTCTCTTGCTATCACTCTTATTTATTGCTGTAGGTTGTTTACTCTCGCCATGTCAACCGCACACCTACTTATCAATTAACTTTTACATCCATTTAGTCTCCTTCATAAATCCAAAAGGCTACTTTTTCATCTAACAAATTGTTTTTTCAATTTCTCATCTCACAATTATGAGTTTGTACAGTTTAATGATCTTCTTCTCAAATCCACAAGTATAGTTTTACTGGTACTTTTTTTTCCCACAATTTCAACAACTTTTAAAATTATTTTCAACCGTATATTTTAATATTCGTTAAATTGATTATTTTGGGTATTACTTTGTATTATAAGTATTAGAATAATTATTGAATTTTTTAGTGAAATTATTATGAGATTTTTTTTTTCGGGAAATTATTATTGAATATAAATATTATGGGTATTTTTTGATACATTGTTATTAGTATTATATATCACCGTTGTTATTAGTTTATTATGTACATAAATAAAGTTTGTAACTTGTTATTGAATTATTTAAATAAAGTAGTCAAAGTAGATTTATCACGTAACAAAAGAATTAATTTGCTTCAAGAACGTAGGTTAAATAAGAAAAAAAAAGGAACTTTGAAAATTTGACTTTCAACCACAGACTGACACACGAGCTTTGAGGTTGTTGTTTTAATAAGTATAGATACTTCATATATAATATTGTTATAAACTAAGTAGTATTATATTCAATAATGTTTTTTTTAACAAAAATTCTAGAAATTCAGAATACCTTCGCCATACATTTAAATTTTTTTGAAATAAAATTTAATTTGTTGTTTTATAAACTACGAAAATCAACCTGACAGAATAAAGTTGGTCGAACCTTAATAGTATGGATAATTGATAAAAACATTTATCCATCAATCAACCAAAAAGAGTGTGAAATCGACATGCAACTTACACGCCATCTATTTCAAATAATTTGGATCAACTACAAACAAATATATGTTCAATAATTCATACCCTATTTGAGAAAAATAATTGATTAAAAGTGACTGATTAAAACTAAAAAAGGCAACGTAACAAACCTTCAATTACTTACTTTATATGAGCAACATATGACATAATCTGATCATAAATGTAAGATTGGTAAAGGAAAAGCTTGATTATATTAACAATAGAGCCAATGTATAAATACAATTGTAAAGCTATAAACTAGGAAAGAAGATAATCTACTTAACTAATATACAAAGATACCAATAACAAAGAGCTCATAAGTGGACATTAGCAATGGTTATAATAATGGAAAACATGTAGTATGACATAAATGGAGAAATTGATGTGAAATAGTAACATGAAAACATCAAAGTTGTAAACTTTTCTAGTCCAACCAATAAAGCAAACACCTTGGATGCAATAAAATAATATGAGACAAGCACTTGGTGTAATTCTCCCAAGATACAACAACAATTATCAAAGATGAATCAGTTATACCTTCCTCTTCATTTATCTACTACTACCTCCCAAGAAATTAGTTAACATGAATTAAAACACCCAAGATTAACCCTTAGTAACTTAGTTAATACTCATTACATCAAAAGTATAACAAAGGAACAAGCTTTAAGACTTCTATCAATGGATTAAGCTAGAATCATGTATCACAACAATAAACCATGTTATAACTCACAACACACTATTTTCTACCCAAAAGACTCCAACTTTAAACCAAAGTTACAATCTTTCAAGCTTACTTCAACACATTCAAGATAAGATAACCAAACCTAACTAGAATAAGTGTGACACCCTCAAATTTGCGGAAAGAAAAAAATTAATTTAAATAAATAAAAGATGAGAATACGTTTCTAATAGGTTCACTTTAGTGAAAATTGGTACATTTTAAAACCGGAACCTACTATTAAATATATTCATCATAAGAAGGTGTCTTAAATAAAAAGGTTCATAACAAATACGGAAATAATATTATACAATAAAAAGTATCTGAAACGGGAGACATATCTCCCGTATAAATACAGAAATAAAAGAGTGTATAATAATATACAATCCTAAGAACCGAATATAGGTCCAAGGTAATACTTCACTCGCTAGCTCGTCAATGTACCCAAGTATGCATCACAAACCTGCCAACCGCATTAAATATAAACACGGAAGCCACAGTCATTGGGGAGTAACTCCGAGTTCTCCCAGCCACGAAATGTCGAGTTTAATTAAACATGAATAACATAAAAGCAATGTATATGGGAAATACAAAACTTTAACATATATGATATGCTTTTCATGTTATGAAACAAATAACTAACATATAACCTATCATATGAAGCTATCATGTGAAA
>JAIUZE010001252.1:0-47408 GCA_022085475.1 Heliosperma pusillum | reverse complement strand
CATACATAACCAAGGTGGTAAGTTGTATGGAGTGACCATTACGGGCCAAGAAGCGTACTTTCTACCAAACTGGCCAAATGGAGCAAAACCATCCGTACAAAGGCCAAGTCGCACATTACGGGGTTCCTCAGCAAAGTCGGGGTAAAGCATATCAAACCGCTTCCATTTCTCTCCATCACTCGGATGACACATCTTTCCCGGAGTACGAGGATTTTCCTTGTGCCATCTCATTTGCTCGGCAATGTTTTTGGTAGCAAACATTCTTTGAAGTCTAGGAGCTAGAGGAAAGTAAGTTACGGGATTTTTGGGTATTGGTTTCTTACTCTTTTTACCTATCTTTTTTTCATTCTTTCCTTTTTTACCTTTCAAGACAATACTTCCCTCAATTGTCTTATATCTAGCCTTTTGACATTTACTACACTTGTCAAGCAAGGCACCATCCTTCCAAAAGAGCATACATCCATCCTTACATACATCAATCTTGTAATGCGGAAGTTGTAGACCTTTCACTACTTTTTTGGTATTGTAGAATGATCGGGTCATGAGATTATTACCAGGAATAACATTCTCAATCAAAGAAGCAATGCCATCAACACAATTAAGTGGCAAATTGTACTCACATTTCAAAGTTACTATCCTAGAGGCGGCTTCTAACAATGACATTTTGCTCCCTTCATATAATGGTTTTTCACTCGCCTTTAACATATCAAAAAAAGGCTTTTGCTTGTGGGTGTGGTTCTTCTTCATTCATTGGTATATGATCTCTATATGGGTTCTCATTTTGTGAGATTTGAGATTGTTCGGGAAGTGAAAAATAAGATTCTCCATGAGAAATCCAATTGTAGTAGTTTGGACAAAACCCGTTTGTATAAAGATGTTCTTGAACCTCAATGTCATGTAGATATTTCATGTTTTCACATTTAATACAAGGACACCTAAGTTTGTTTACTACTAAATCATACTCGTCTTGTTGTTTAGCAAATTCAATAAACTCGGCAATCCCCTTTATAAATCTAGCGGTAGGACGTCTTTTCTTATCAAGTCTTTCTTCGTACATCCACGTACGTTCCAATCTCTTCATTTTAATCTAAACATTAACCCACACAACAAGTACAAAAAATACTAACACTAATCAAAACCCCAAATATTAACAACACTAACACAAACAATCATATTTATCAAAACCTTAATACGAAATACACTAACACAAATCAAAATTTATCAATACTAACAAAATAATACTAATAACACTAATATTATTAACATACTAAAACTAATCAAACAACACTAAGCAAAACCCCTATACTACCAACACTAACACAAATCATGAAAATTATCAAAACCTCATTACTAACAACACTAACCCAAATCAAAATTAACAATACCAACAAAATTAATACTAACAACACTAATAATATCAACAACACTACCACTAATCAAACCCCAATACTAACAACACTAATAAAAATTACAATTACTAACACTAATTCAAACTTCACCAAACCCTAACTAAATAACATCTAAAAACCTAATAAACATCACAAATCTTTAATAATAAACCTATCTAATCATCAAAAACTAATGAAAATCATAAATTAAACAAATAAACTTAACATTAATTTAAGAAATTGAAATTAAAACTTTAAAAATACCTTCACAAACTAAAAGAAAATGAGGTGGCTGACGGAGTAGTGGTCGGAGCGTGGTGTCGGAGCGTGGTGTCGGAGTATAGAGTGGTGGTGGTGTCGGAGCAAGGGGTTATATCGCCAAAAATGGGGTTTTTTTTTTCAGATTTGGTAAAATAGGGAAGAAGGGGAAAGTCGCGGATTCTGGAACTATAATATGTATTTGGCGACTGAAAATGGCGACTACTTTGGCGGTTGCCAATTTGATGACTGAAAACGGTCGCCAAATTGTGTTTCAGTTGCCAAATTGGCGACGGATAGTGGTCGCCCGAGGTTTTCAATAAAATTTTTTGGAATCTCTTTAGTCGCTAAATTAGCGACTACATTCAGTCGCCATGTTACTTATTCAGTCGCCAAATTGGCGACTACTCAAATCGGTCGCCTTATTACAGTCGCCTGAAACAAGATTTCTTGTAGTGTTGTGTGGCCCAAATTTAATTATATGGTGGAGTAGTGTGTTAACTTAATTTTTGTGTTAAAATGAAAGGGGAAGGTTATTGAGAATAGGAGGGAAACAATATATGGTATATGCGAGCAACAGAAATATGACATAATGACCATTTTACGATGAAGGTGTGTCAAAGTTGCTTCCACTTACATTGCATATATGACAAATTTTGTGTTAGTTCCTACGCATTTTTATTTCGCTTCATTACTATAATTGTCTTGTTGTAACAAATACTCCTATTAACTTGTTTAATGGATAAAATTATGAGAGATGATACTAATGACCGAGGTTTAAAACTGCCAACATCAAACTCACCTTTGTTACTCCCTTTACACTAAAAAAAAGAAAAGAATATTTGACCTCTTTTAATTTGAAGGTGGATACCCTCTTAACAAGAATGTATGTAACATAATATATAAGCAACACATCTAAATCTATAATCTTGCAAAAAAAAAAAACACTCATAATAGGGTTACATAAGGAAAAAGATTAATTAACACCACTCTCCTACTAACCTCAATCTCATTGTGTTTTTCGGAGTAACAAGGGAGTTTTTAAACATTCACATTTAATCATTATCAATAAAGTTTTTTAAATGGTTAGTTGCCCAATGTTAGATGTTTTCTCCTAGAGATCTTATATTTTTGTGAAGAGTTTACGCTAAAAATTTATTAATCTTATCATACTGTACTCTGAGGGGTTGTTTGGTTACCCATGTTAAAACATAGGAATTGCAATTCATGGGATTTACAAAATTGATGGGTTGTTTGGTTACCCTATTTCACATGAATTGAAGTTCCATAGGAACTCTAATTCCTCCATAATGGGGGAAGTTGCTTACCCACATTCCAACCAAACACTTTTTTTTCATTTCATGTGATTTACAAAATTGTAGGAATTGCTACTTCCTTGGAATTTCAATTTCTCTAACGAACCAAACGATCCCTGAGAGTTATTGCTAAAGTATTTTATAAGTACAGATCATGAAAATGGTCATAAGAGCAACACCAAATCATCAATACTATTAACTTAAAAAATTGGGCTAAAGTTTGAACCCATCAATAAAGTCCTAAAAACGCACCGACAGTAAAATCAGCTTGTCTCACTAAAAACGGGTATTATCTGTCACAATGTAAAAACGGATAATATCCCCTCACAATATGCAGATGGGCAGGATAAATGGAGCCTCCTACTTGCCCTATATTCAACGAGAATTTCTCGAGTAAAATAGCGTTTATAGCCTAAAGAAAGGTGCGTCATCAAGGATGTCATTTAACAGAGATGTGAAGGTAGAGTTTACTCTTGCAGTGATGGCAGAAATGGATTAGTTTTGGGATCGGACAGTCAGTTATTATAGGACAGAAAGGTCCTACATACTGCTGTCTAACATATGACTTTACTAGCTAGGAGGGACTGACATTCTGTCTTGTTCAGGGATTTTTTGGGTGGATTGATTATGAGGGGTTAGTTTAATATGGGTAAACAACAATACGTTTTATTTAAGTTCAGTAAGTAAATGAGGGGTTTTAGCTAGTTCAACTGGCGATCTTCAAATTTTTTTTTTAGAAATGTGTAATCGCCAGTTGGAATGGCTTTTTGCAAATAGCCATTTCAACTGGCTATTTCTGAAAGCTACTTGAAGTGGCGATTGGATTGTTGAAGTGGCGATTGGATTGTGTACATATTCCCACTAAAGCTCCTTCTGGTTTCTCGTCTTTTTTTTATTAATACAATTCCTATCTTTGAAATTGGTACTTGTTTTCTATACACTACTTTACGATAATTTCAAAAATACACTTCATTAAATAATTTTTTTCAAACATTCACCACTTTAAACGAAAACCATTCCGAAAATGTCATTTAACGCTCCATTTTTTTTATCTTGTTTCTGGACTTCCGGAGTTCCTTGGGTCGGTGGTGTTGTGGGAGAGACGATGTGTAGAGCTGATGGTATGATTCTCGTTGATCGTCAGCTCTCATTTGAAGATCTGGTTGAGAAGGTTAGTATAGTTTGCAAAGTCGATCTCAGAGTCATACAGATCTCGTTCACACTTGTGTGGACAGATTTGTCTGGTAGAAGAAGTTATGTTTATATCAAAGATAACCAGTTTGTATGTGCAATCTATATGTATGCGTTTAATCTTCCGGAGTTGTATGTTATGTTACAACCCACTGCTCCTCCTTTGCCATCGTCCCAATTCATTCAACCCTCTTATGTGTTTGGGGGATCTAGTCAGGGTGCTGTGTTGGGAGGTAGAGGGGTAATTGATGTTGGTGAGCCTAGCAACCGACATCAATTAGATTTGAATGTGTTCCCAGAAGCGCAAAACGATGGTGACGAGGACAGCGATGACCCTACTTATAACGTTATGTCTTCCAATTTTAGTGGTTTTGGGTTAGAGGACATTAACACCGATCTAGCCAGTTCCTGTTCTGGGTCAAGTTTAGACCCCTCTAGCTCAGACCCAGAGGATGTGGTGGTACCTCATGTCCCTATTGACCATTATGTCTATTCTGTTGTCCGTGATGAGCCTGACCGTTCTTCACGGTCTATATTTTCCAAAATGTTTGATGGAAACGTTGACAATATCGTCGGTGGTACGCTATTCGAAACTAAGGTAGATGTTCAAAATGCCATGACAAGTTGGTCTTCGAAGAGGGGGGTTTCGTATCGAACGGTTGAGAGTCGTAAAAAGACGTGGGCTGTTGAGTGTGGGACTAGAGCCACAAGTTACCCTCAGGAGTTGCTTCACGGTGTAAGCTGTGGTTGGAAGGTGCGAGCGACACAACAGAGGGGTTCTGGGTTGTGGAAGATTGTTGTTTGGACTCCTCAGCACAATTGTGCCGGAGCTTCTAACGCGAGTAGGAGGAATAACGTTACCTCCCGGGAAATTGGTGTGTTGGTTATGGATGAAGTTAAACAGGATACTGGATATAAAGTTAACCTTGTCCAACTCGATGTGAAAAAAGCGTTCCACGTGGATGTGAGTTACAGTAAGGCGTGGCACGGGCGGAGGAAGGCAATCGAGGCCGTGTACGGGTCCTGGGAGCGCAATGTCAGAGACCTTCCTAGATATATGGCGGCTCTTCAGGTGGGTTAATATGTTTTGTTAGGGGATTGTATTATTTTGTAATTTATAATGTTATTTCATCTGTTTCCCGTCATCTTGTTTAGGTCGCTAACCCGGGAACGTATGTTAAGTACAAGTTTTCTGAAGGGACGAAGTATTTGCCCCAGCGGGTGCTGAAGTATGTTTTCTGGTCTTTTGCTTCTTGCATTGCCACTTTTCAAGAGTCTTGTCCCGTTGTTTCTGTGGACGGGACACATCTTCGTGGATCCTACAAAGGGAAGTTGTTGGTTGCTGTTTGCAAGACGTCTAACAACAACATAATGCCGGTGGCATTCGCTCTTGTTGATGAAGAGACTACACTTAGCTGGACCTTTTTCTTGAATAACCTGAAGAAGTCGATCATCAGAGATCGAACTACATAAAAAGTAAACGGAAATGAATTAGGTAACGAATGGAAACAAGTAGCATCAAAAAAATAAATGGTCCCCTCTCTAGTAAAAGAAGTAGTACCTGTTCCCATGAGAAGGTGGCCAACTGATCCCGATAATAGGGCAAATTTACTTTTCGCTGAATGCAACGGCGGTCGGTGTAACGACTACCTAAGGGACCTCCAATAACTGGCATGCCAGTCGCCACATCATTTTGCACGCGGAATTGAGGCCTTAAAATAGATATCCGCTCGTACGCCCAATATTGCAGCAGTTGTGTCGCTCCGTTCATGTAAATAGTGGCCGAGGGGGGTTGTAAAACACATTTACACATATCATGCAACAAATAAGCCAAGACAGCTGAACCCCAACTGTAGCCACTGCACACATCAAAGTCAGACACACACTTAACCATATCCTTGTGAACATGTGTCTTCTTAGAGTTGATAAACAACCCGTTACCTAACATCCTAAGAACAAAACAACGAGCACGCTGCTGCATGTCAGCCTCAGTTAACGTAGCGGGTCTACGTATCCTAGTTTCCAAGTGTGACGTGACCAACCACTCGGCTTCAAAATAGGAACTGCCATGGGGAAGATCCTCTAAACCAAGCATCCCCTGAACATAGGACTCCCAATCAGTGTCGGGAACCACCAAACCGGTGGGATTAGACCCCACAAGATATCCATCTACCCTAAGACCAAGGAGGACCTCAACATCCTGCAGAGAAATCATCGCCTCACCTACTGGAAGGTGAAATGTGTGGGTCTCGGGACGAAATCTCTCAAGCAGTGCATGCAAAAGAGAGTGGTCGTTTCTCAAGTTTCCTAACTTGAAAAATACCCCAAAGCCCATCTGTGCGACATAATTTGTCGTTCCTTGACAAATCTCCATCTCATACGTCCACTCTCTCCATACATTACCGTCCGCTCTACGTGCTTTGGCGGCAACATCAGATGGACGTTCATGCCTAAAAACCTGTGCGGATATATGCTTTGCCTGGAGACAAAATAGTGTATCACAGAGGGGACCCTGGAAACATCTAGGCTGGGAAGAAGAAGAAGATGCCATAACTGTAAAAGATTTAAATATGAATTAGCTTCTTTAATGGTTTTAACATATAAACAATTACACATCAGACAAACGGAACAACCAGAAAAAAAGGGTTAAAACATTGACTAACTAAATACTTTTATTTAATACGCAAGATAATTAATATATGAAAAACAAAAGAGAGATTTCATTTATCCAATCAATATTATTCAATCTTATCCGTAATCAGGATAGAACCAACCATGATCAAACAACTGGCATATCACTCCCTCCCTTTTTCCCTATAAATAACACCTTCCTACAACTTATTTTCACACAACTCCTCCCTCCTCAACCACCAACAACTCACCACAACAAAAGTTAACAATGTCTGATAATTGGGATTCTGAAATTCAAGAAGTGCAGAGGGAAATAGATAGAATTAGGGACGAGTCGGATAATTTTCAAACTCGTCTTAAATTATTAATTACGGAACATATTTACATGGACTTATTATTGGGTGCTCCACCCTTAAATAAGCTCAATGGCATATTTACAGGCAATGCTAATGCTGTACTCACTCCCTCCATGCCAGCCAACACTACCTCCGGTAATATATTAATCATTCTCTTCTTATTTTATGTTTTACATTCAATTTATTATATATATTTTATTTATAAATTCAGATACATGGACTACAAAATGCGAGGAACTAAGATCCTTAAAAGATGAATTAGTAAGCATGATTAAAAGGTTGTTCAAAATAGTGGATCAGTCCGCCTTAAGGGACCTTCTATCTGGAGAGGGTCGAGTCTTTGTTAGGCGGGAACCGGTTTATTATTGGAAAGTTTATGAAGATCTTACAACCGAGGAGGACATGCTGGCCGCATTTGGTGAGGGTGAATATGAACCAACCAACTTTATGGATGATATTTCAGATTACGATGACGAGGATCACGAGCCTATTTGCGGCACGATGGATTAAGACTAATGAATGGGATATTATTAAGACTAGTTACATTTTCTTATTAACCACTGTTGTATTCAGTCTTTCTTTAATGTTGTAACTGTCATTTTTCAATGTTGTATTTATGTTTCAAATTAATCAAATAAAACTTTAAGGTTTTTTAATTAATTATTCAAAATTAATCAATGTCGTAAACATTACTTTTTTTTTATAAAACAACAATATTATAAATTAAAAATTGGAAGATATTATTATTAAACTATTATACAACTATAATATTATACAGCCTCAAAATTATAAAATTAACCAGTTTGACTGGCTATTTGCAGGTCAAAATAGCCAGTTTGACTGGCTATTTGCAGTTAACAAAAAAAAAACATGGAATATTCACTAACTATATGCTTCTTTAATGGTTTTAACATATAAACAATTACACATCAGACAAAAAAGGGTACAAAAAAACTAAACAACCGTCTTACTAGGAAAAATATGGTCAACAAAATATTGACTAACTATATGCTTTTATTTAATTCAAAACTTCGTTTAAGGAAAGTCCACTATGTTCTAGCTAAATACTTCGGTTCCACCATTAATCTACACGTCCAAATGTTACAAATTAATCTAATTAAATAAAGTCGATAACTAGCAAATTGACCAAAACAGGCCATTTTTTTCCACCAAAAAAATGTATATGTTTTCTACCGAAATTATTTTTCTATTTTGTACTAATAATTATTTAATATAAAATATTTTATAGTATTATACCAAATTATTATTTACGTAAAATACGTAATACGTATAATATTTTTGATACATAAAAAATCTAAATACGTTTCAAATAAGTTAAAAATTACAAATTAATAGACAAAATTATAAAAACCAGAAATTACCGATATCGCCGTCAACAAAATATAAAATATCAGCTGCCGAAATTGCTTCAGTAAATGACGTTTGTTTTTTTAAGAGTGAAAGTTTTTGGTGAGTTTGAATTGACGATATCATTGTGTTACTTATATATGAAATTTTTTGAGGTGCTCCGGGAATCAAATTACTACTCAATGCAAATACAACAATTACTACTCAATGCAAATACAACAATTACTACTCAATGACACCAACAATAACTAGTCAATGCAAAAAATTTATTTATCAATGACAACAACAATGACGACTCATTGGAAAAATTTATGACTCATAAAATTGCCATTTCAAATGGCGTTTTCTATGAAAAAGTATGGCCAATTTGCCATTTCATTTGGCGATTTGCAGTGTGCCAGGAAGAATGATCGCCAGTTCAACTGGCGATTTGCGAAAAGCCAGTTGGACTGGCGATTTGCAGGAAAGATAAAAAAAAAAAAAAAAAATTTAAATAATCGCCAGTTCAACTGGTGATAACCATATAACTTGTTTACGCTTAACTTTCCAACCCCCTGAATCTCAAGCATTGGGGATTTTTTGGGAAATCTCCTAGATTTTTGTATTGGTGCTTATTGTGCATACGTTTATTTGGTAAGTTTCACTTTTGACGGATATATCCGTCACAAACTTCTAACGAGTAAATATTTCTTACTTGGCTAGATAAGATAAATCTAATAAATTACAAATGACTTATCTTTTTCTACTCATGTAGGTATTATTTAACCCGTCACAAACTTATGACAGATAGACCCGTCACTAATGATAGTTTGGGATGTTTACTAGACTATAAATCAACAAATAGAGAGTACGTTTTAGTGTTTTACTCACTAACAGGTTGGCCAAGATTTTTAAGTGCTTTTATAACCGAATAAATAGAAGTTAAGTCAAACAGTATAAATTAGATAGATGTAACACAACTTATGAAAAGTTAAAACCTAGTTAAAAAAAGCTATTAAAAGCTAAAGCTAAAAATCCCTACTTCCACTTCAAGAACTTTGTCTCACAATTTTTACCAAGGGCCAATAGTTTTTTTTTTTAAAGAAACCCTACAAAAGGAATTAAACTTGTGCAATAAAATCGGCTTAGCAATTTCAGCGATTTTACGAGAGATTGTCGTGCCAGGGAAGAAGTTACTTCCACCAAGAATACAAGAGTCAGCCAAACTATGAGCGGCTCGATTGTACTTTCTACTCACTAAGGACTATGAAACAGAATTAAACCTATTTCATAACGTTAAAATTTCCTTGATAGCCATATAAAACTCGCTACTACCCTTTTGATAGTGTCGTAGCGCGTCGATCACCTCCTTGCAGTCGCCTTCCATGAAGACGTTTTATGTCTCATCTTCTCCGCCAGTTGAAGTCCTATGAGCATCGCCTCCGCCTCCGCCCCCGCCCCGCCCCCACTCCCGCCCCCGCCCCCGCAACCCTTGGTTCAAACTTTTCACCCCTCCGATCCTCCCAACTCCACAACACTTCCTTATTCCTGTCCTTACATAGAACCCCAATATTCAGCCACATCGCCTTCTTTAACCCCTGCATCTACGTTGATAAGCACCTCGTTGATACTCGTCGAGCTTCTTCTAGTTTCAGCCACTTTCATTCCAGCCTCTCCCCCCGCTCCTCCTGCCAACTCTTTCTCAATATTATCGCTAATCACATCCAACTCCTTACAAAATCTTGAACTCGCTTCACAATGCGTTCTATCCTTACCTCTTCCTTCTCGAATACCAGCTTGTTTCGCACTTCCCATATAGCCCAAATTTGCATAATAAACCTCTCAACTTTACACTTATCCAGATCCCGCATCACATCCTCCACCTACTCTCTCACCCTCTCTTACCCCGATGTCAAACTCAATCCCCAGCCCCTCCCATAGCCCACATGTCCCCCCATGTAAGATAATGGAGACAAGACTCCTCCTCGCACAAGCAAAACGGACAACTCACACATCAAGGGCCACTTGTTTTTATTCTTTATTGTTTGTTGCTATGTATATTGCGTATTTTATTTATTATTTATTGTTAATCGACTTCTTTTATTTGTAAATTCTTCAAGGCATGTAAATTGATTGTTGCTATGTATATTTCTTAATTTTTAGATATAAGTTCAATATTGAATTATATATAGAAAAGAAAAATAATTTACGGTTTGAGATGAAAAGAGTATGCATGAGACGATGCTTTCAATAATGTATAAAATCGTCTTACAATGTGAGATGTGATAAGATTATGGTATCTCCGTAATCTCCTATTTTAGTTATGCATCCTAATCTTACTGATATTGTAATCCTTGTATTTAGGAAACCGTATTATACTTTCCTTGTAGCTCAAGTACTCTTGTAATATATATACCCATGTATTTATCCTATTTTAATCATCTAATAAAATCATAACTTTCCATATGGTATCAGAGCAACGATCCTTCAAACCCTTCAACCCCTCGCCTGAACACGCAACCATCTTCTCCGTCATGGCTACGATCCCTAACGCACATGAACCCTCAAAAGCCCTCCTCCTTCTCAACGCCTCCTCGGTTGAGAAACTCACTCCCTCCACCTACGCCCAATGGCGTCTTCAACTCGAATCCCTGCTTGCAGCCTACTCGCTCTCAACCTTCATCAATGGCACTCCACCTCCACCGGAGTACATCTATGATAAGGAAAAGACACCTCAACATAATCCCGCTCATGGCACCTGGTTTCACCAAGATAAGCTCCTCTTCGGAACGTTAGCATGCACCCTCGACAAAGCTGTTGCTCCCCTCATCAATGGAAACAAAACCACCCGAGAGGCGTGGATGACTCTCAAATCCAACTTTACCCTTCCCTCACGTTGCCACATCAAACAAATAAAATATCGTCTCAAATCTGTCCAACTCGGCTCCTCATCAATATCCGAGTACATGACCAAAACTCTAACCGATGAACTAGCTAGCCTAGGTTCAACTATGTAAGTTGAAGACATCACGGACCAAGTCCTTGATGGACTTGACTCTCGTTATCGTTCCGTCATTGATACGATTTAGTCTCGCGACACCGCCATATCCTTCTCCGAACTCCATGAAAAGCTCATCAATTGAGAACTTGCCATCCAAATTGAGAAAACCAACCTCAACACCCCTGGCCCTGCCATTGCCCTAGCCACGACATCTCGCTCCTACAACTCCTACAACACCCCTTATCAACCCAAAACCGCTGCCCCCTTCATCCCTACCAGCCCTCCCTCTAACCAGAATCCTTTCCGCGAGCGTTGGCAATGGTGCAACATCCGTGGCCATGTTCTTTACTATTGCCCTACCTTAAAAAAACTTTATCCTGATAATGCAATCCCTCGTCTCACCAAAACAGCCCCTGCTCAACCCCAAGCTAATACCACTAACCTCGCTCCTGTCACTCCCACATCGCCTTGGTTACTAGACAGCGGTGCCTCTCATCATCTCACCGCTGACCTAGCCAACCTCGCTCTCCACACTCCCTATGATGACACCGACGAGATTGTCATTGGTGATAGCTCGGGACTCCCAATATCTTATTCTGGTTCAACCACTTTTTTCTCCCCTTCTCGTTCCTTTAAGCTTTCTCGTGTTCTTTGTGTCCCCACTATACATAAAATATATAAATTCCGTCTCCAAGTTTTGTCTAGAAAATATTGTCTCGATCATATTATTACCCAACTGTTTTCTTGTACATGATGTTAACACTCACCACACCCTCCTCACTAATCCTGTTCGAGACGGTGTCTACTACTGGCCGAGTCTGTCGCCTCCTCAAGTCTTAGCCACCACGGTCTATGGGGGAGATTATCATCATCGCTTTGGTCATCCTCATTTTTCTGTTTTACAAAAAATGTTATCTGCCTTACCATTACACAATAATAATTAAACTCTTGATCATTGCTCTTCTTGTGCTATTTATAAAAGTCATAAACTCCCATTCAATATTTCGTCTCTACAAAGCTCTAACCCTCTCGAAATCGTCTTTAGCGTTATATGGACGTCCCCTTATTACTCATATGATGACTATAAATACTACATAATTTTTGTTGATCACTACACAAAATATAATTGGCTTTACCTTATTAAAAATAAATCCGACTCTCTCCAAATATTCATTAACTTCAAAAATATAGTAGACAAAAAATTCTCAAAATCAATCATCACCTTGTACTCCGATAACGGAGGCGAATACCAAAAGCTAGCCCCTTACCTAGCATCCAACGGTATCTCACATCTCACATCTCCGCCTCACACCCACGAACATAATGGCTATGCTGAGAGGCGACATCGACACGTGGTTGAAACCGGAATCCCACTACTTGATCATGCATCCCTACCCCTCAAATATTGGAGTCTTGAGTTCCAAACCGCTAGCTACCTCAGTAGCCGTATGTAACGCCCCGAAAAACAGACAAGGAGCTCAAAATAGCTCTTTATTAATAATAGACAACAACGGAATTACAGGGCGTCACCGCCGTATTTTACCTCCGGAAAATACAAGGCTTATACAATAAAATAAATACACTGATAAACTAAAACTAAAAACTCTATTTATTTAATTAGACATCTTATAAGTCTCGTCTTCTATATGGAGTTTCTCACTCTTAACCCCCTGATACTTGTACCTGAAAAATATATAAAAATAACGGGATCAGCCAACCACAGGCTGAGTATGACTCCGGTTGCCTCCACCAGCCTTATGTCATTTTCATTATTCATTTTTCCTTATTCCTCATTAATATCACGTCAGTGAGTACAATAAATTACCCAAGTATAATAACTTACCATCATACAGTATTTCTTGTCAACCTGTCAGGTCTCCAATTATTATATCATTTCTTATTTATTTTTCATAAGAACACATATTCATATCAAAATAGTGTCGGTCTACCATTACCGAACAAGAGAGACATTCCGGAGATACACACTCCCTCAGACCTAGGACCCACCTCCATGTACACAGGATAAGACCCTCAGGTCTAAGACCCACCTCGAGAAAATACGTATTCCAATTACCTTAATACTCCGTATTAATTTCTAAATGGTAACCAACTTATTCCCAAATGTAAAGCCAACAACTAGTTTCTCTAAGCACTAACTACGAGACTTAAGAGTATCCGGGTCTCAGACTATGTCACTGAAACTCTAGTTTACAAGAGAAAAGCAAAACCGTTACTTTATTATATTTCCACACTATAAATTACACTTTGGAAAGTAAACCAAATTTAAACAAGAGACAAATAATAAAGATCTTGTTTCCAATTTGAAAATGCAAGTTTTAAAATTATTTAAAAGCTAAAAAGTTTCAATTCAAAGAGTATTAGTCAAGTTGAAATAATTAAATATCAACTCTAAAGATCGTTGAACCCACTTTGCCATCATGGTGGCTATCGGTTTACAGCACTTAGAATTTCCCGTCAACAATTTACCGCCTCAACTTGGCCTACACCAATGCTGCATAAACTTGGGCATATCAACCATCCACAAACTTTAAGAAACATAAAATTACATGATGCCTCCTTAAATTTCTTATTACACTCAACCGTAAAACAACTCCAATTTTACTCGGCGAAAGGTTTGTTTGACCGCTTACGCTCAAAGTCAACCAACTTCTTTTAACCAAATCTTTTGTCCATCCTATTAGTTGATATACTAACAGCTATTCTGTGATATCTAGCCTAAGAAAACGAAATTAGTATACTTCCACTTATTTTGTTTCCTCCCGCACCAAATTTGACTAGCTATGTCTTCTAATCCCGCTCTAACCTTTGGTTAGCAATTTAAACAACAATATCTCAAATCCTCAAACGCCAGAACCTATTCAACATATCCAGATTATTTCCAAATAAACTACCAACATTAACTTTACATTACAAATTTGCTTGAAAGCTGACACTTGCAGTTCAAATGGCAATTTCGTTCACTGTTATGGTCAAGCATGATTCTAAACTCACTGTAAACTCTACACGTTCATATTTCATTCTATCAATACTTAATTTTAGTAGAAAATCATAATTTTATCCATTGAGTTACTGTAAAATCTAGAGCAGAATCTCACATTGTCATCTCATATAACCAAAAGTCCTCACCTCAAGGGTACAGTTGGTCAACATTCCCTTCAAGTTCACAAATTGTATATCAACCCTTACTTTTCTACGAAGCCTCAAAAGTTATAATTTATTCATCTTATTATTATACAACATAACTTAGCATTTAAGTTTAATTACAATAACTTAGCACACACTCCTACGGAATTATCTTACAACCAGTTATAACCAGTTACACTAACTCAATCTACTTATACATACCACCCATCCAACACAAAGAAGTTCACATACAATTACATATAGTACTACACCAGACAACCAATGGGTACTTACAACAAAATTTTGGTTGTTTAAACCGTTAGTCTTGGTTGGTTGGGTCAAAATTCGGGTAATCTTCGTCTACTCTTCCTCATCATCTAAATGGTTCTTCATCCAGTGACTACATCCTGGTTTGAATGGGTCCCTATCCTCTTCGGGTTTCTCCTTGATAGTTAATTCCTCATCCGATGATACTGACACAACATATTCTTTACCCTTGACCAACTCTTTCCCTTTCCCAACAGGTGAATCCATCACGATAACCCCCTTCTTTTGCTTCTCCCATTCACCGCCCCCAAATGCACTTCCCCATTCCTTTTCCCATTTGTCAGTCTCGGGGTCCCATTCTTCTATATACGATACCTCTGTAGGCGAAACGTACCCTTCTAGGTTTGGTGCTTCACCAAACGATGCCAGATATTCAAAGGGAATGCCACGCTCCTGCTCGATTGTTTGGTCAAGTTCCCTTAGCGTGCTAGACACAAAATATATATCATGGTTCTCTGGATAACCGTTTCCAAACCTAAGGTGAAACTCTTGAATCTCCTGCATGTACTTCTCCCTTAGCCTACCCCAAGATCCAGTATGTGGTAAGGTAAGGATTAAAGCTCTTCCTCGCACATACATATCATGAAAGGTCGAGTCGTGAACCCCCTGCATAATAATTCATATAACTCTCCAATCGCAATATGTGCTCCTCTATCGGTCGACTAGCGTCAAAAGTTAAATCCGAAGGGTGCATGCTAGGAAATTCAGCCACCGGAACTGTCAAGAAGGAATTAAAGAAGCAAATACCATTACCATAAAAAATTGTTCAAAGATTTGTAAATCGTTATATAAATATTTTTACCTCTTATTCCAAATATTACCTATCTTTTACCAAATTGATCGAGTTCTAATGTACGTAAAAAAAACATCTTGTCAACATAACACACAAATAATCTCTTATTACGCATTTTGTTCTTGTTATTTTATTTTTCTTTAAGAAATATAAGCTTGATCGGCTTTAACATAAGTATTATCCTTATAAATAGCTTACTTTAAAATCGACATTTCGATATGCATGTATCAAAATTAATCACGGCTTGAAAGATCATACACATGAAATGCTTTATTGTAAAGACAAGGTGCATATAGTATATATATATATAACCTCTATTATAGAACTAAGGCCATATCATATCTAATAACCAATAATTATATATCTACCCAACTCTCACCTATTCAAAATCTATTTTATTTTAGTTACTTTTATCACTCCTTAAATTATTTTAACCCTATAATCTTTTCCCCCCGCTAGACGCATGGCCGAAGGCTCAATACGTGGTTACAGGGTTGCTCTGATACCAATCTGTAACGTCCCGAAAATTAGACAGGGAGCTCAAAATAGCTCTTTATTAATAATAGACAACAGCGGAATTACAGGGCGTCACCGCCGTATTTTACCTCCGGAAAATACAAGGCTTATACAATAAAATAAATACACTGATAAACTAAAACTAAAAACTCTATTTATTTAATTAGACATCTTATAAGTCTCGTCTTCTATATGGAGTTTCTCACTCTTAACCCCCTGATACTTGTACCTGAAAAATATATAAAAATAACGGGATCAGCCAACCACATGCTGAGTATGACTCCGGTTGCCTCCACCAGCCTTATGTCATTTTCATTATTCATTTTTCCTTATTCCTCATTAATATCACGTCAGTGAGTACAATAAATTACCCAAGTATAATAACTTACCATCATACAGTATTTCTTGTTAACCTGTCAGGTCTCCAATTATTATATCATTTCTTATTTTCATAAGAACACATATTCATATCACAATAGTGTCGGTCTACCATTACCAAACAAGAGAGACATTACGGAGATACACACTCCCTCAGGTCTAAGACCCACCTCCATGTATACAGGATAAGATCCTCAGGTCTAAGACCCACCTCGGCTATTGCCGGATAACGGAACCGTAGTTCACATGGAGCCGCGCCCCCTTCCGTGTACACAGGTTACAAAATAATGTCATGTCTATCCAATAATCGTATCCCGAATGCTACAATTGGCCAATTATGCATTATAACAAAAGTATCATCATGAAAACCATTATTACAGTCATATATTCGTCGGACAATTAATATAACATGTGATCAATATAACAATAATATACATTTTAATGTCTATAATACACTCCAGTAATAGTACACTGTTATTTTATAGTAAATAAAAAGTTAATTATTTATATGATGAGGGATCATACTTTATCCATATTTACGAAGCCTTAAGAGACCACTTTAATTTCTAAGGAAATCTTCTGTTTTTCCTATATTACTAACTACTACGCACAAAGTGCTCTTGTTATAGTCCTTTTAGTTTATTCAATTATCCAAGAGTGTTAGTGTGCGCTTTATAAGGTAACTAAGTCGACATGTTATATTACGTATACTATTTAGCTGACTATTTAGTTTGCACTAAGTTTATGACCTAGCCTCCAAGCATTTTCACACGGTTAGATTATTTCTACGAGCCATCTCTCTACTATAGCTTAGCTAGGTGACATTATATTAAATCAGTGTGACATAGCTTTTTAAAAAAAAATCCACTACGTACCCTTAGTATCCTCATTACTTTATTGTTTTAGATAACTTAATTAAAATCATATTACTTAGGAGTCTAGTTATTATGATCTTGATATATCTCCTCTGATCAATTATTGATTTTTTTGTTACTTTCAAATGGAGTCCTAACAACTAAATTATTTTCCATTAAAATTTACGTGATTTCTTACTAATTACGAAGATCACGTTTAACGCAAACAACCCAACTCACTTCAAAATACGACCCTCATACCCACATTCGTACCCATGTTGACACTTTTGTTTATAACAAAATAACAAGACACTCTACCTCGTGACATCTTCAAACAGAGCAGACTTGCCCTTGGCGTGATGACATCGTTATTCATTTCGCTCGGTAAATTTAATTAATTGTATTATTTTAGGCCAACATACATTTAACATGGGTCATATTATGAAATATAGTCTTACTTGAGTCATCTTATGAACATATGGACAGTATAACGGTTATAACATGACATAAAAGTCAAAATAATATAAACAGTTGTTAACTATGTCATTATCTAGTTGGCTATGAAGACGGAGATAGGTAAATAGTTTTAAAGACGAAGGTTTGCGAAATCCTACTAGCATTATAACATTTCTAGTACGAAACTTATCCAAATAAAATAATATAAAAATTTCTTATGCTATCCTCCTATTTCATTTATGTATAAGACGGTAATTAAATAATTATAACGACGAAGGGTCCCGAAATCATATTAGCATTATAACGGATCTTATATAAAACTTACAAATAAAATAATATAAACAATTACTTATATCGATGAAGGGTCCCGAAATCATACCAATTTTTTTAAGGTGATATTACGCACGGGCTGGTTGGAACTACTTCTACCTTATTTCTATGGTTCTCGTCCTTCCCAAACTTGTTTCTTTTTCTTGCCTTGATTTCTCGTTTCCTGGCCTCTTGGCCTCTTCTAATCATATCCCCCTTTTAGTTTTATGTTAGTGGGTAGGAATATGCTAATACTCTGGCCTAGATGAATCATACTCCTAGGCCAACGTGTCTTGTGGTAAGTTTATGATTTTACTTTTTTTTTTCTTTTTTTGATAATTATCGTGAATAGTAAAATTTACGCCATAAGAAGAAAATTGACTATTATTAATACGAGACTCGACTCCTATACTCCCAGTATATCCGTAAAATTGAGTCGATTATTTATACGAGTAAATATACGAGTCTAGTTATAAAGTTTCTAATAATGGGCCTATTATGATAAAAATATACATCTTAGAATTTATTTTATTCGGGTTATTACACCGTATGCCCACACCTACTCTCAATAACTATACCCGTATCAACTCCTATTCCAAACACCACCCAAATATAACTCCCTCCATAACTTCGGGTGCCTTTGCTACCCGTAGCTCAAACTGTATACCTCCAATAAACTCGACCCAAGGTCCATTCCATGTGTCTTTGTAGGCTACGCCCCAATCCAACATGCGTTCCTATGTCTCGACCCCACAAACAACCACATCTACACCTCTCGCCATGTCAAATGTGTTGACACAAACTACCTATTCCGCACCTCGCCCCTCACCCCTCGCTCCTCAAAGACTCCCTACCCCGTCCCAATGATGTCTCACCTCCATACCTAACACTTATCCTCCAACATCTCCCCTCCCTTTCAACACCACTCCTCTCGTCCCTCCACATGACCAATCCTCCCCCAACTACTCCCCGCCTGCCACAAACCCCAACTCCCTACCTCATCCACTCCCACGTTCCCTGCTTTCGCTGCTCACTTCTCAACCTCCCATGTCACTCCCTCCTCCTCGGTCTCCTCTGCCAGCCCCTCCTCCTCAACCTCGTCTGCAGCCCACTCCTCTCACCAACAACCCATCGATCACCACCACCACTACCACCACCCGCGCGCTCTACATGCTACAAGGTCCACCAATAATATTTATAAACCCCGTAACATGATGAACCTAGCTAGTGGCTCAACTCTCCACCACTGAACCACGCACCATTCGCCAAGCTCTCACCGACTCGGTCTGGCGAGCCGCCATGGACACACAACACTCCGCCCTTATTGCCAAACAAACCTGGAGCCTTGTCCCAGCTGACTCCTCCCACAACATTGTCGGGTGCAAATGTATTTTTCGCACCAAGAGCAAACCCGACGGCTCCCTTGACAAGCACAAAGCCCGCCTTGTCGCCAAGGGTTTTCATCAACGACCATTCATTGACTACAATGAAACCTTTAGCTTCGTCATTAAACCTGCAACGATTCGACTAGTGCTTATTCTTGCTGTGACTCGGTGCTGACCCCTCCATCAACTAGACATCAACGATGCCTTCCTTCAAGGCACCCTCACTGACACTGTCTACATGTCCCAACGAGATTTGCTGATCCTCAACGACCGGACCACGTGTGTCGCCTTCACAAGGCCATTTATGGCCTTAAAAAAGCCCCTCGGGCTTGGTACACGGAACTCCGGACCTATCTCCTTAGCGTTTGCTTCACTAACTCGGTCTCGTATACCTCTCTTTTTTTATTATCACTTACCTAACACCATTTTTGTACTTGTCTATGTGGATGACATCATTGTAACAAGTTCTTGCCCGCAAGCTGTCGCCACCTTTATCAAGGCCCTAGCGTGTCGCTTCTCTCTAAAAGACCTCGGCACCATATCATACTTCTTTGGCGTTGAAGTGTCTCTGTCCCTAGTGGATCTCTTTCTCAATCAACGGAAGTACACTGTTGAACTCCTCCAGCGAGCCTCAAAGCATGACGCCAAACCCGCGTCAACACCCATGGATGCCTCTGAACGCCTCACCCTGCTTGAAGGTTCCCCTTATTCCGACTCTACTGGTTTCTGTGCTCTTGTTGGGTCCCTCAAGTATCTTTCCCTCACACGACTGGACATTGCCTTCGCGGTGAACAAGCTGTCTCAATATTGTATAAGACGATGCTTTATATGTACACAACAAAAAGAATGTTTGAGTTAGAAACGTAATATGTCTTAGTCTAAGTCTGTAAGACGGTCTTACACTATAATTTGTGTTATAAATTATCTCATAGTGTAAAATGGTCTTATTTTATAATTATTCTTTGGCTAACTACGTAGTACTTGTTTTGTAGTTCAAGTACCCACCATTAAAAGTGCTTAATGTTTTGTTTATACATATGATTAAGTGGTTATATTTATAGGTGACTTTCATTGTCTTGCAACATAATAAGTTCTTAATTTGATATTGTAAATATTCTAATCGAGGGTCGCTTATGAATATTATGATGATGAGTGTTACACAATATTATATTGTGGTTGTCACTATGGCATTATATAATTTTGAGAAATTCTACGTTATACCCCTGTATTTTTTTTCGTATTTTTATAATGTACCCCTCCTTTTTTTTTTATTCTATAGTGTACCCCTAAACTTCTTACTTATTTCTCCATCATGACCTCGTTAACTCATCATTAGCTTTATAATTATCAAACAACCATACTTCAACCTTTATTCAGACTCATAAATGTTATATCACCTTCCTACATAAGAAGCATCACAAATCATTCTTAATAAGCACAAACTATTATTCAATACGTCATTTATGATTCATAACATGATCATGGAGATTTGATGAATTTTTAGTTACATTCGTGTACTATTTGGTAGGTTAATGTCTAATTAGGCAAACTAATAAGTAAATGAGTAGGTAATCGAGTAATTGGAATAGAAAATAGACGATTTGATAGGTCAATTAAGAAACTAAGGTAGTAAAGACTATAGGTAGTAAAGTTTAGGGGTATACCATGGAATTTTAAAAATGTAGTTGTACAACATAGAAATCCGAAAAACTCGAGGATACATCGTAGAATATCCCTATAATTTTATTAAGTAGTTTGGGATTAAAGCTGAAGGGTTTTCCAAGTCTAATGTGTAAGGGTACAATTAGTCTTGCTTGTGACGGATCTATCCGTCACAAGCTTGTGTCTCTCACAAGTTTGCAAGTGGGAAATTAATGGCTTCCCACTTGCCCTCCCTCTTGCAAGCTTGTGAGAGGTATCCGACCCGTCACAAGCTTGTGACAGATAGTCACAAATGAGAATTTGTGTAAGAGTAATTAGGCCAAACATATCATTTTCTTAAGAAACTATTTTTAAAAAAAAAGTTAGGCTAAACAATCACAACTTTTTCAAGTAGTTTGTGAAAAAAACTTCTTTTAAAAAGTAAAACTCTTCAATGTAAACATGGCCAAACAACACTTAATTTATGGGCCGGACTTGAAAAGAGTGATATGAGATTCAAACTGACCTTCACAAAATCCAAACAAGCTTTCGTTTTGGCCGCTCGAGCTAGCTATGTTTAACATTTAAATTTTATTTTATCTATAGGGCTTCTTGTCAAATACCACCTTTAATGTAAGTCACTTTGTGAATCACCACTTTCATAGGAATTTCGTGTTATTTACTACTCTTAAAATTGCTTTTTTTTTTTGTTAAACACTACTATTTTTTTTCCATAGTTTGACCAAATTAAATTTCCGGCGTTATAAGTTGACATAAGAATCCCCCCTCTCTACTTTTCCTCTGACTTCTCTCTAAAAAAACCCCCAAAAAACAAAACTTTGATCCGCCGCCTCCTCAACCTGCCACCCACGGCCCCCTCCTCTTCTCCTGTTGTTCGCCGGAGATGGGTCCGTCCCTGGCCCATCTCCGGCGAACATACGATCACACCTCCGACAGTCTTGTAGCTTCCAATTTGACCACTCTCGGTTCTTCTTCTTTGTGAAATCGCTTCTCTCCGATCAATGTCCATCGTCTCTGGTGTTTCATCGGTTGGCTGACTAGCCGGTCCTCTTCCTTCACCCAGTTCGTTCCGCTTCCCAGTTGATCCTTCGGGAACCATGCATGCAACCCCGGATGGTGTTCCCCCTCTACTCATCGCCCCTCCCCCACCTCCGGTAAGACTTTGTTTTGTTCGGGTTGGTTTTTCCGTCTGTATGTCAATGGGTATAACCCATATTTTTTTCCATGGTGTTTTACGTGGCCTATTTAAGGGTTGATATGGTGTTCCCCTTTCCCTCGCCCCTTCCCCCACCTATCGGGTCCTTGAGATGGGCATAAACCATCATTTTCGTGTCGTGTCATATGGTGCTGTTTTTGGGTCATTATGGTGTTCCCCTTCCCCTCGCCCTGTCGCCCCACCTCTATGGCTCATTTATGGTGCTAAATGGTTCTTGTTTAAGACTTAGTGTCTTAGCCCGATTGCATGTTTGGTTGTCTGTGTAATTTGTTGGGATTTCGTTTGGGTTTGAGGAGTGGCGGTTGTTGTTGGTGTCGATGGCCTATGATGGCCTTGTATGGTTCGGTGGGACAATCGATGTCTTTATTCGAAGTGTGTCGGTATTAGTGGTCTCCTTTCGGTTTGAGGTGTGATTGTGTCGGGTTGAGTTGGGTTCGCTGTAGTGTTGGTCTGGTTGGATACGGTGGTGTGCAACTCATCTTCCATGCTACTGAAACCTTGTTTTCTGTTCGGTCTGTTCTATATAATAATGTTTTGTAGAAATAATGACGGGATGGGGTTATGTCCGGTCAATGTTGGATGCGTCGTAGGATGGTTTCATACGGTGTTTCTGGCCAGGCGTTTGGTTGAGGAGCAATTTGTGTTTGGGTCTGTCTGCTGGTATGGCTACTTAAGTTATTGGTCTTTGGTCTGTCAAGTTGGTTCTTCAAGATGTAGGAGTTTTTTCTCCATTAGAGACAAATCTATTTGGCTTGTTTTTCATCTTTCCCCTTCTACGTCCTCGTGGCGTAAGTGCATCTTGTTCCCGTCACTCGTCAGAGCAAATGTTCCGATGAACTTTGGGAGGCTTGTACCTTGTTGATGACGTGCATGATGAAGCTCAAGGCCAAGCTACCGCATTCCACCAACATGTTGTTGTTACCCGACATCTCATCTACCAGATTAGTTTAATAAGGTGTAGTTGTATTGCTTTAATTTACGTTTTCACTAAAATAAGTGCATTTGACCAAATGAGTCAAATATCACCCGTATAAGGATCTTAATTTTACAGCTGCAAAAAAAAAAAACCGGTGTTATTCTCATCTTACTCCAATTTGTTTTTGTTTATACTCTTATTTCTTTCCGAGTTCCTTATGTATCACCTCCTTATTCTCCTTTTTCCAAATTTGACTATTTGAATACACTATTTGATTTAATTCCAATCAAAAGTTAAAGTAGTTTATTTGCAAAAACTGTATTTCTTGGTTTGATAGCCTCTCGTTTTGTTATTGTATAGTTTAGTGACCTCCCATTCTACTGTTGTTGGCTATGTGTGTGTTTTGTGCAGATTTGTATTTGTTTCTGTTTGATGTATGAGATAATGTTTGAGGGTATCGATCCTCGATTATCAAAATTGGACTGCGACAAATGAGTTTCGTTTAGTAGTGTAGGAGGAACATTAGATAAGAGGGCTTAAATGTGGTTTTAAAGCATCCATAAGTGATTTTTGATGAAAAGTAGAACAAATAAGTTGGAAAAAAATGAAGAAATAAGATGGGCTCCATTTGCGACCCACTTGCACCCCCATTTGACCTTTGTGAGGGGGGTTTGACTCGTCTTAAATGGGAATTTGTGTAAGATATAATGTTAAAGATAAGTATGGAATAATTTGAGTTATAGTTTATAAGGGTGAAAATGGAGAGAAATTATGGAGCTAATTGAAAAATAAGATTCCAGCCAGATTCCGCCTATTTGACTGTGTTTAATAATTTTTGTTAAAGGCGCCATTCCGTCCAAATTACGATCAAAGTCCGGCTATTTGGCTGTGTTTTACAATTTTTTTTTAAAGGCACCTTAAAACAAGAAATTTTCTTAAATATAGTATTTCGCAAATACTTTTTTTTTTAAGGTGGTATTACAGAAAAGAAAAATCTTTCTCACTTAAACAATCCAAATTTTTCATGTTCATGTAGAAGGACCAACCTAAATCATTTATTTTCTGAGCATTACGACAAAAGTTCTCTCCCAATTCCTTCATTCACTAAAATTTACCCAAATTGTACAAGACCGCCTTATATATAACATAGATTAGCTCTTTAACAAGAAATTCAACCACCTTATACCCAAATTGCATCATTTGTTTTTTTATTCATTATAAAGTACGAAGTACATAGTGTCTATTTAATTTGCATAAAGCTAAGAGTTAAATATTTAAGTGTTATGCTTGGACGGTTCTTCTTGCACAAATAAGATCCTACAACCAGATGTATATGACCCGTGCATAAAATGCACGAGTCGTATTATCATAATTGTGTGCGCTATTATTGAAGACATGAACTAAATAGTTTAGAATTTAAAAACGTGTATTAAGTATTCTAAATATTTTTTATTTATGATACATACATTTTATGAACCCATTTTACGAAGACGATCATTTTGGAAAAAAAAAGCTCACCGCGTTCGAAATCATGATCATGAATTATACGCTGTCAAACTTTTTTTTTATTTGAAGAAAAAAAAGGGTACAACTTAGAAAACCAAATAATATAGAGGTACCAATTTTTTTTTATTTATGATGGAACGATTCGACTTAAATAAAAGATTGGTCAAATATGTTAAGTAAGACAAAACTAAAATGCCTAGAGAATAACAATAAATTTATTTATCTATAAAATCGGTTATTATTTAACCAATGTTAGCCGTAAAACGAATATAACGAATTAAGAGAGATCAATCGAAAAAAACTAAAGATGATCTCTTTTCGAGGGTAGCACAATAGGCTACAATATTAATGCAAAACCAAATTGAAGTGCATAGAGCCCATTACCCACACATGACACAACTCATTAAGCTTTATTATGTTAGAAGTACTGTTAAATTCCAAAATGTCAAAACCCTAACTCTATTTTCTTTGTAATGCGCCTCTCTTTTTTCTCTCTCTCTTTTTTTTTTTTTTTTTTGAGGAAGTCCCCTTTCTCTTTATACCACCATTATTAATATCTTCGAAAAACTAAAGATCCTCTTATATAATTATTAACTTTAACAATGTTATTCAAATCTCCATATCCTCCAAATTAATCATGCAATTTTTTTATAAGTGCATGGAATTACTGGTAAAATTATAAATATGAATTCTACAAAAAAGTGATTTTACAATTCGTTTAACTTAGTATGGTAAAAACTTGTCAAATTACTCAAATCACAATATGATTTTACATTTTTTTTTCATAATATCGATTAATTTTAATTTTATTTCACGGAGTACTATATTTGTTTGTCAAGTACAAATTATATTTTATTATTTTTATTAATTATTAGTAATTTAGTAATTGATTGATGTGTTTGAAGTACAGTTTTCAGTTTTTGAAAAACAATTTATTTTGTTATACCTGAGTAATTTACAAGTTTAATAATTTATCATGTTAATCAAGTATAAATCATAATTTTTTATTCTAATTTAATTTCAAAATCGATTGTTGTGTTAAAACGTATTATTTACAATGAAAAAATTCAGTTTTAGAAAAAAAATTCTTGCTTTCAACTTATCAATTTCATTAATTTAATTTAGATGTTAAATTCATTCAGAAATGTTTCATTTAATAAGCATGTAAATAGTCTCACCATGGTGTAGTGATAAATTGGTGAAATTCATATGCATATGAGAAAGAGAGTAATTAAATATCTAATGGAGAGGTTAGGAGGGAGAAAAAAAAATGGTGTTCAATTTTTGTGGGTCCTACCCACCAAAAAGACTGGAAAAAACGCTTTTATGTATAGGAACTCAGTTTTTGAAATTAAGTACAAACACTTAATTGCAATAATATATAAACTTTTTAATATGGGTTATTGTCTTATTGATGACAGTGCTAAGAACAATAAGTTCAATAACTTATATTGCTATTGCTCTTAATTAATGTAAAGCTGACAATTATCCCATATATTGCAATAACTTATGGCTTATTGCAATAACTTATACTCCCTCCAATTTTTCATCTTCTTCCCTCTTTCCATTTTAAGCTAATTGTAGTGATGTTCCCTCTTTCCTTATTTGTGAGTAGTTGTGTGGTCCAAATTTAATTGAATGTGGGGTAGTGTGTTTTGTGTGGTCCAAAATGATTTCCTTAATCCTTGTGTCCAAAAGAAAAGGGAAGAACATGTAAAATTGGAGGGAGTATAATGGAATATGCATATGAGAAAGAGAGTAATTAAGCTGACAATAATTTATGGCTTTATCCCATATATTACAATATTTTATAAGGAGAGTTACAATGTTGAAAAATATTGTAATATATGGGATAAAGCCATAAATTATACCCCCATCCATTACACTTTTATTGTTATCTTTTTTTTAAAATTTATTCCATGTTAATTATCCCAGTATTAAGTCTGTATATTAAATGGATGAACTATACTGTTACTTATCATTTAGCTACCACACATTCTATTGGAATTACATTATTCCAAACTTTCTTAATTAATAGGGCGGAGTAGTAATGTTACCCCCTGGGCGGTGGTGGATCTAAGGCCGGTTAGCAGGGTTGCTCGCCCCCCTGGGCGGGTGAGATTTTCGAAATTTTTAGTTAAACTTTTAGAATATTTTTCGAGTGTATCTTATGTTATAAGGCGTTTGCCCCCTTATTTTTTTTACCCCTAAATTGAATTCCTAGGTCCGCCACTACCTCGACGCTTATGTTATTAAAATAAAACAAACGAATTTTAAAAGGCATGAATGTGATTTCACGTTCCATTTCTAACGACCCCTAAGTGATTAAATATCAATAATGTTGGTTGGATATTTCTGTATTAGTTAAGACAAACGGATTGACTAAAAAAAAAAAGGCATATAGAAGTAAACAATCTCTAGCGTGCACGGATGCATTACTTATACCATCCAAGCAAGGTCAATAAGTAGGTCATGACCTTGCTTGGTCATGGTAATTGCATAATTAAGAAAGATAATCTTGTGACCTTATTTTGTTAATTTGTGACCAAACTCATATATGGTCAATTTGTGACCTTGCTTGAAACAAATTGATCTCATTTGTGACCACTTGTGTGTACCATTTCTATTGGTTGAATATTGAAGAACAAAAAAAAAGGGGGCATATTTTGTTAAATTGTTTATTTAAATTTTGAGGAAGTTAATTTAAATTAGTATATAAACTTTTGGCCCATTTTTTTTTTTTTGCAAATCGTTTATTTAATTTTTCGTCGTTCAAATATACCCGTTGGATTAACTATAATATAGTCGTTGGATCGAATATAGCCGTTGGATTAATTATATTAACGGTTCGTACAAATTCATGGCGAAATTCGTGATTGTACAACTCATAACGCATTAAAAACGATCTTATTGAGCATATTTGGCAAAACTTTCGTAACTAAAAGGGGCTTTTAATGCATTTCGTAGTATTCAATGTTTTAAATTTTAATTTTTTTAATTATGTATGCGTTATTTTATATGTGAAATTATGTTTTTCCATTTTTTTTTTAATTGTTAATGAAATCGTCTAATAATTTTTGAAATAATAAAATTGTTATTTAATATTTTTTTTCCCGTAAAGTAACTCATAAGATTAACATAGCCGTAAAATATTGGGGTACTTTTTATTCAATTAAGATATTTACAATAATAGAAAAAAATTGATTTATAAAATGTTAGGAAAAATAATTAGAAAAGTAAGAGATAGAAAAGTGGGGTAGAGAATGTGGGAAATGATTGGGAATGATGTGAAGTGGAAAATGATTGGGTTGATGACCTAGGTCGTGACCTTCTACTTGGGAGGGTTAAAGTAGGTCAAGATAATTAAAGTGAGATTAAGATTAAAACTGGGTCGCGACCTAGTTAGCGCGACCACTGCTTGGTTTTATCCGTTTTATTTAATAATGTTCAATTTTATCCGTTTTCATTCACTACCCACTCTTCTTCTCGTTCAATTTTATTTAATAATGTTCTTGTCGTCCCAACCATTGCTCAAAATCTTTTATCCGTTTCTCAATTTTGTATTGACAACAATGCTATTGCTTATTTCTCACCTATTTCCTTTTGTTTTAAGGATCGCTTGACGGGTGATATTCTTATTCAAGGACCGTTTCACGATGGCGTCTATCAATGGCAACCACCCACCCTGAAACCTCAAGCCTACACCAGCCTTAGTTCGTCTCCCACCAGCTTGTGGCATGCTCGCCTGGGACACCCTTCCAACGCTACGCTTAAGCACTTAAATTCTATTTACAATTTTCGCATTTCCAGTTATTTGCATTGTAATTCATGTTTAGTTCATAAAAGCCACAAATTACCATTTTCCACATCCACTTTACATTCCGCTGCACCCCTTGATTTATTATTTTCCGATGTTTGGACTTCACCAATTCTCTCTATCGAGTCCTACAAGTACTATGTCTTTTTCGTTGATCACTATACCCATTACTTTTGGTTGTATCCTATTAAACATAAATCCGACACAATAACCACCTTTAATCGGTTCAAAAAAATCATTGAAAATTATTTTCAAAAACCAATTAAACAATTTTATTCCGACAATGGGGGGGAATATACAAAGCTCCACCCAACTCTTTTAGATGCTGGAATTAACCACCTCACTTCACCCCCTCACACCCGAGCACAATGGTTTTGCCGAAAGACGCCATCGCCATGTTGTTGAAACAGGACTTGCTCTTCTCACCCATGCCCAAATGCCAAACAAGTTCTGGCCCTATGCATTTGCTACAGCCACTTACTTAATAAACCGCCTTCCAACTACCACGTTACAGAACAAAACTCCGTATCAACTTCTATTTGGTCAAAACCCGAACTACAACAAATTAAGACCGTTTGGATGCCTCTGCTACCCGTGGCTCAAACCATATACAACCCATAAACTCGACCCAAAATCGACTCCATGTGTTTTTGTTGGTTATTCGAGTACTCAGAGTGCATATTTGTGCTTTGAACCCGTCACCCAAAGACTGTATTCCTCCCGCCATGTCCGCTTCGTTGAACACATCTTTCCCTACACCCAACTCGCCAATACCCTTGCCTCACCTATTCCCTCTCCTTACCGGTGGTGTGACCTCACCATACCCCTGCTTGACCCAGCTTTACCAGTCTCCACCACTCCCGTTGACCCACCAGCTACTGCCACACCTCCATCGCCCTCACCCACACCTCCATCGCCCTCCCAGCCTCTACAAACCTCGTCTGTCTCTCCTCCTCATACCAGTACCCCCTCTGCCTTTAACACCTTACCCCCTCAACCGAATACTCCCTCCACCAGTCCCTCTCCGCCACCTCCACCACCCCCGCCTCCACCCCCTCGTGCCGTCACCAGACTATGCAATAACATTATAAAGCCTAACCCTAAGTATGTTAAACCCCAACAAGTTAAACCCAAACCAGTTAAAACCAAAACAGCAAATATTGCTACTGTCCCCACACCACATATATCTCCTACCACCACCAAACAAGCTCTCATCAATCCACGATGGCGATCCGCCATGCTTGATGAGCACCAAGCCCTTCTCCGCAACCAAACCTGGTCCCTTGTCCCTCGCTCTCAAGCCCAAAACGTTGTTGGTTGCAAATGGGTTTATCGCGTCAAATACAATCCGGATGGTACATTAAAACAGTATAAAGCGAGACTCGTCGCCAAAGGCTTTCATCAACGCCCTGGTGTCGATTACTCGGAAACATTCAGTCCCGTGATTAAACCCGCCACAATCCGTCTTGTTTTGTCCATCGCTGTCGCAAACAAATGGACTCTCCACCAACTCGATGTCAATAACGCTTTCCTTCAAGGTAAGCTCACTGATTCGGTGTTCATGACCCAACCACCAGGGTTTATAGACACGGATAAACCCGACCATGTTTGTCACCTTCACAAAGCCATCTTCGGCTTAAAACAGGCCCCACGAGCTTGGTACACCGAGCTCAAAACATACCTTCTTAGTTTACAGTTTACAAACTCCGTGTCTGACCCGTCGCTATTTATTTTAAAAACCTTGCAAACCACATTATTTGTCCTTGTCTAAGTCGATGACATAGTCATCACCGGACCAAACCCGACTCATATCCGAGCCTTTATTGCTGAACTCTCACGTAAGTTCTCCCTAAAGGACTTCAGTCCACTGTCATTCTTTCTTGGCGTTGAGGTAACCCCGACCAAACACGGTCTTCACCTTAACCAAACCAAATACATTTCCGACTTACTTCACAAATTTAATATGCATGCGTCTAAACCAGCCACCACACCCATGCTAGCACACCCACCTCTTACACAAGAACCACATAATTCTGTTGAAAATATAAACGACTACAGGGCAATAGTTGGAAGTCTCCAATATTTGTCTCTTACTCGACCCGATATCGCTTTCCCCGTCAATAAACTTGCTCAATTTTTAACCCACCCAACCACCACACACTGGCTTGCCCTCAAACGTGTCCTACGCTACCTTAATGGTACACTTCACCTTGGCATTCACCTTCATCACTCAACTCCTCTTCACCTCCATGCGTATTGTGACGCGGACTTTGCTGGAGACTCCGCGGATTACTTATCTACAACCGGGTTTATAGTTTATTTTGGCAAAAATCCCATATCCTGGTCTTCAAAAAAACAGAGAGCATTATCTTGCTCAACCACTGAGGCTGAATTTAGAGCCGTTGCTTCTGTCTCCACGGAACTTTTATGGCTTGTATCTCTGTTACAAGAACTTGGTATTTCACATTCTTCGTCACCGGCAATTTATTGTGATAATCTATCTGCGACTCATTATTCGGCTAACCCAGTATTCCATTCGAGAATGAAGCACTTGGCTATTTCCTTTCATTTTGTCAAAGAACAAGTTCGGATAGGTTTAATTCGTATTCAACATATTAATGGTTCCGATCAGTTAGCCGATAGATTGACCAAACCGCTGCACAAGTCCAGATTTCTTGATCTTTCTTCCAAGATTGGTCTCCCTCTCCGACCGTCCATCTTGCGGGGGAGTGTTGAACAAACTAATGCAGCACAACGGAAGCCTAGTCTTCCTCCTGTAAAATAGCTACTTGTTTTAGTTATTATTATTTAGCACATGTACATTTTATCTTCCCCTAATTATTAGTTGTTAGTTCCATGTTAATAGTAACCTAGCTTTAGTTAATTGCATATATAAACATGTATCCTGTATGTCAGTTCGATTCAGAAATACATATTCAATTTCTATAAACCTCTTTTAATATCTTATAGGACGGTTCTTCTTATGCACACTTCTTACAGTTAGGCCCGATTTTATAAGGAGAGTTACAACGTTGAAAAATATTGTAATATATGGGATAAAGCCATAAATTATAACCCATCCATTACACTTTTATTGTTATCTTTTTTCCAAATTTTATTCCAAGTTAGTTATCCCAGTTCTAAGTTTGGTATGTTAAATAGATGAACTACCACTGTTACCCATCATTTAGCAACCACACATTCTATCAGAATTACATTATCCCAAACTTTCTCATTAATAGGGCAGAGTAGTAATATTACCCAAATTTCTTAAAATCCTTCTCGATCAAAAGGAAAGTAGGACAATTAAAATGAGATGAAGCCATGAAGGGAGTAGTTTAAGAGATTGTATTTATTTATATATTTTTGTTATGTATTCTCACTATCCCAGATTCCCAGTTAATAGTTTACGTTTACAAGGAGATAAAGCAAACGTAAACTATTGACGGAGACAGATGGAGAATTTTCTTTTTAAATAGAATTTGTCGATAGATCCATAATATAAAAGATAACCCTTGAGACACATAAAATAAGACGGTGTTTGATTTACTCCATTTGAATGAATTTGACCCATTTTAATGCTTGGTTGGAGAAATTTGGAATGAAGTTAGATGCTTAATGAAATTTAACTTTATTTCAACCACTTGGAGTCTCATACTCATCTCTCCATAGGATTCAAACTCTATTCCTCCAACGCACTGGTGGATCTAGGACTGGCTAGTAGGGTCGCTCACCCCCTTGGGCGGGTAAGATTTTTGAAATTTTTAGTTAACTTTTTAGAATATTCTTCGAGTGTATCTTATGTTATAAGGCGTTTGCCCCCTTATTTTTTTTACCCCTAAATTAAATTCTTAGCTCCGCCACTACCTCGACGCTTATGTTATTAAAATAAAACAAACGAATTTTAAAAGGCATGAATGTGATTTCACGTTCCATTTCTAACGACCCCTAAGTGATTAAATATCAATAATGTTGGTTGGATATTTCTGTATTAGTTAAGACAAACGGATTGACTAAAAAAAGGCATATAGAAGTAAACAATCTCTAGCGTGCACGGATGCATTACTTACAACTCCTAACTTTACAATTTAAGACCTTGAATATACTGTATTTATACAAGTTTATCCTTTTTGTTTGTGATACCTAATACAGTACGAAGTGTTACTCTCACCATATTTGCATTTATCACCAAACTACATAACACAAATGCTAGTTATATGTCGTAGTAGCCTTACTTAAAATGAATACCAGCAAAGTTGACGTTTGAATGGATGACATCACAAGCTGAAATAATAACCCTTAGCAAGGAACTCATCTTTTGAGCTGACCAAATTTAGATCTCTAAAGTCAATAGGAACACGACTTGCCCCATTTCTTTTAATTTGGGTACCGGAATTATGTAAGACACTCAGTCATAGTACTGGGAAAACTTTTATGAATCCGACTTTTAAATTTGTTTATCAACCTCTTCTTAAATTTTGAGGGCACACAACACACTATGGTTGCATGCGGAGTAATTACTCGTTGGCTTTTATCCTGGTTTGATCGGGATTTCGTATTCGGTTATTTCCTTTTCGGCTATTTCCTCATCTAATTCTGACATGTCTTTGTACGACCAAATGAATACATCCTTAAATTGTTTAAGAGCTCTCTAAACTGTTATGACGAAGCTAGTGCCTACTTTGTGATTGGTTGTTTAAGGATATCCGGTCAGTTGTCCCGGCTAATCAAATGATGAAATGAACTTTCAAAATAAAAAGTAACCAAATCACGAATTGACACATCCTATGCTCAACTAACTCTCTTCCCACTCACTATACGTGAATCTTTTTCTTTTAACGGTACACATGTCTTAGATTGTTGGTAATAGTTGAGTAATTGTGTAGTAGGTATAAAGTTATTTTTGTCTTCTCTCAATTACATTGGTAGAACAAGGAATTAGTCTATTACTTGTATACTACGTGCTCATTTACTTGGCATTTGTTATTATGGAGGCTAGTGTATACTCTACCCATGTGCGTGTCGCCGTTCGTCCGACTCTGCTTGGTTTGCACACACCATATAGTGGGGTTTAATTTGTTTTGCCACCACTAAATAATTTCTCTATCTTATTTTTCTGTTGGTGTGACAACCCTCGCGAATGCGGAAATATAAAACATACAAGCATGTGAATTATATAGCGGAAATAGATAGTTTTAAAAACTTTTATACATGCAAATTAAATAAAACGAGGAGTGTCAAAATGTTACAACTAAGTACAGAATATACAACAAAGAGACGGGGTCTCTTAAAATGTTAGCAAAGAACAAGTGTTTAGCAAAACTAGCTAATATCGTCTAGAGGTGAAACTCCCATGGACAACGCCCGCTAGCTCACACCCGAACCCCAAAATATCATATCCAAAAAGTCATCCAATGCAAGCAACCTGTTCATTCATGAAAAACATGAACGGCACAGTCAGTGGGGAGTAACTCCGGGTTCTCCCAGCCATATCACCTTAAACGTACATAGAAGGAAATACAAAAGTAAAGCATGCATACATATAGATATACATGTGAGATACGATAAGAATAGATAGGCAATCCAATATATAAAATGATAAGATCATGTGGAAACCAAATCCGAAACCATCATGTTATTCAAAGACTCAGGAAAGACACTCTTAGGCAACCGAATACGCTCACTAGGGCTTGCATCTCACCGTTAGCGGTATAAGGTTGATAAGATTGAGACTCGACAGACAACCAAGTCAAATCATGCGATGATCACAGTAAATCCAACATATTAGCATCCATTCACGAACCAAGACATTGACGGTGTCCAATCATGCAATGACCATGAATAATATCATGAAATCACGCATTCAAAGAACGACGACACAAGACGACATCTCTCACGGTAAATGAAACGCACTAGCATCGTGTACATGACAAGTATGATTAAAAGGCGTTCACGGATGACATTTCCCTCAACCCATATACGATGACATTTCGTATAGGTAGACTAATTTCCTCCTGGTAGGACGACGATAATAATACGGTCCTAGTCTAAACCTGGCCAGACTCTCGGAATAAATCATGTTCCGATTCGGCACGCGATGACGTTTCGCATCCAAGACTCGGTCTTACAATATATATGCCGAGTACCCCAAATTCGGTAGAGCAATTCACGAAAGAGGCGGAAAAACAGCTCAAGCCTCATAACAAGCGGTACGCTACATGCACATAACACCACCTCGCAAGTACACAACATTTGACGGCCGGGTCGATCAACGCAATGCGTTCAACTCCCAACAACGTCGTCGTATGCCCACTAACACATGCATTTAAGCAGTAGGATACCTCTCCGTTCCGACATTTCAGCCTTACGAACGGGAGGTAGCCAAGGGAATGAGAGTACAAAGCACAAGACAAAATAGTGCTCAAACCGTATCATTTGTAAAAACCGACTCAAAGTGGGAACATACCAAAAACCGTCACAAAACATGAAAATAGGGAATCATGTAAGTTCAAATATGATAAACATGAGTCAATACATGATACATAAACATTAGAACAAGTTTGTGATGCATAATGAATAAAAACATAGATCACCTCTCCAAAACAACGTCGTTTGGAAACCAACGAAAACAAGGGTCCACTTCAAACGGTCATAACTGGAGTTATAGATATGCAAATGCCGAAATTCTAAATGGAGGTGATATCTTAACCTCTTACGGTTCCAACGAGATGTCACACGCCCAAAACAAGCAAGTAACGAAGGAGATATGATTGTTTTACGAAAAGGGGTCAGTGCAGGAAACTTTCAGTCGGCCGAGAATCACGCAGCCTGCGTCACCACGACGCAGCCTGCGTCCCCCAACGCAGCCTGCGTCCCCCAACGCAGCCTGCGTCCTTCACGGGATTAAAGGACGATCAATTTCCAACATGTTATCAACAACAAAATCCTCATTTATCATCACAAATCATCAATTCTCATATCAATTAACAACTAACAACAACCATCAACAACAACACAAGTCCTAAGCATACTAACCATAATCTAAATACGATTACTAGCCTAGAAAACACATAAAACACGTAAATGATATCGAGTAACCCTTCACCGTTACCTTTTCGCTCTTTAAACGGTTTCTAAACCTTCCTAGTCTCCACCTACATACAATTAGATAATAAAAGATGAATATAATTCACCTTGAGAAAGACGGATAATTTAAAAAGCGAGAAAGACGATACTTTTAATATGAATACGGATAGAGGAAGCTAAGAGGGGAAGAATAAGACGAACTTACGGGAATTTGAGCGAGAAACGAACGAACTATGACGAATCTAATGTTGGATGAAAATGGAGGCAAGGTTTTTTTGGTGTTTATGGTGAGGAAGAAGAAGGAATGAATTGTGAGGAAATGAATTAGGTTTAGGGTTTGAGGGAGTATATGTAGGGTGAGTCGGAAAAGTCAACGAAAGTCAAAGGACGGCTCAAAAGTCAAGAAAAGTCAAAGACGACTTAAAAGTCAAGAAAAGTCAAAGACGACTTAAAAGTCAAGAAAAGTCAAAGACGCCTTAAGACGGGATTCTCATGGAATCTCGCGGAAATTCCAAATACGAACTCGGAAATTCTAAATTCGACTCGAAACTTTAAATTCTAAATTAAAACTTAAATTTGCTGAAAAGGTTTCGTAAAATATTACTACTAGAAAAATAGGGTACATTTCCGGGTGTTACAAATATCGTTAATGAACACCACCACACACTTGTCAAGATACTCACTAAATGTGCGGTTCATTTGGTCATAAAGATAGCGAGAGCATTCGTCAATCCAAATGGCATCACCTTGAACTCATAATGACCATACCTTGTACTAAAAGCGGTCTTCGGAATATCAACCTCACGAACAGGAATTTGGTGATAACCGGATCTCAAATCAATCTTGGAAAAAGTAGAAGCACCCTTTAGTTGATCAAATAAATCTTCAATTCTTGGTAAAGGGTACCTATTCTTGATTGTAATCCGATTCAATTCACGATAATCAATACAAAGCCTCATAGAACCATCTTTCTTCTTCACAAAAAGAACAGGAGCACCCCAAGGCGAGGCACTTGGTCGAATAAAACCCTTCTCAATCATATCATCAAGCTGCTTTCTTAATTCTTTCAACTCGGTTGGAGCCATACGGTAAGGAGCTTTGGCTATGGGTCCAGAACCAGGTACAAGATCAATAGAGAACTCAACATCACGCTCGGGAGGAATCCCAGGCAAATCTTCGGGGAATACATCAACAAATTCACGGACAATAGGCACATCTTCAATATTTGGCAAAGAGATAGTTGAAGAAGTCACATCACACAAGTATGCTTGGTGACCCTTTCTTACCATACTCACCAATTTCATAGCGGAAACCAAAGACACGCCTTTTTCGGGGATGAGATCCCTTATAGGTTATTCTAACTCCTAAAGGACTCTTTAAATAAATCTTTTGATCGTGACACTCGAATCTAGCATGGTACAATGCTAACCAATCGATACCTAGAATTATATCAAACTCTCCTAGAGGAAACTTAAGGAGATTAGCAGGAAAGATAGAACCCGCAATAGATATTGAAACATTAGGATATAGAGTAGAACAAGAGATAATATCTCCGGAAGGTAAGGATATGGGAGTATCCTCACTAGATGTAGGCTCGATAGATAATTTATTAGCATAAGTCGAAGACACAAAAGACATAGAAGCACCGGTTTCAAAAAGAATAAGACACGTCGTCAAGTATAAGTTCGCACAAGAAAACAATAGCTTTCAAACACTTCTCACAAAAATAAATAGTTTAAATTTCTTAAAATAAAAATCAAATATTTGAATTAACTTTTCATAATGGAGTCAAAGCCACTCACAATAGCTCTTATCATAGTTACATTGTTTTTGATTTCCGAAAATGTTTTTGCTACTACATCAGCCGAAGCACCTAGCCCCGCGACATTGGACGCGTTCCAAAAATGTGCAACCGACTTAGGCGCAACTTGTGGCGGCGTCATTTCCAAATATATATTTGAAGATGGAATACATGTATCAAACGAATGTTGTACTGCTTTGTTAGAGGTTGGAGAGGATTGTCACGAGCTTCTAACAGAAGTGACCATAGTATACAAGCGTCTTTATCCCGTGAAAAAAGCTAAACAAGCTTGGCGTAAGAATGCTCAAGTGTGGCAACTTTGTAAGAAAAACGGAAACGTTTCTAACTAGTGAGAAAACTTAAACATAACATGTATTCAAAAAACACACGTTGAATAATAAATTATTTTTTTACATATTCGCGAGATTAAAATTGTTTGGAAATTCAATTATTATTATTATTAAATATTATTATGCGCCTAGCTTTCATTGATAGAAAAATAAAAGTTTAAATGAAATTGGTGGGAAGCCGAGAGAAAATATGGGCCCCCACCCCAAAGCTAAATCCCCTTTATTGTTGTTGTTGTTTAAAGCTTGGTAAATTAGCTCATATGAACACAGTTGTTCCACATTCGTGTGATAAAGCACGTAAAAACTACAATATACTGTTTCTAACATCTTACTGTGTTTGATTAACAAATTTATTGTGCCTTCAACGACCACAATAATTTTAGTTAGAACTTTTATACTTACGGCAAAAATATTTAATATTACTAATTAATCGATAACCATAAAAGCTAAATTACCTATACTTCTCACTCCCTAAGTCACTAATATCAAACAATGTAAATTTTTATATTTGCATAAAAAATTTATCATACTGTTTTGCGACAGATTACAAATATTATTGCTTACCGATCATCCTAAATCTTATATATTTGGACACCGATTAGTGATGCGAATAACTCTTCAATGCATATGTTATCTTATGGTTAACATATATGATACGATAATTACACTCATAAAGTTATGGAAAATAATTATTTAAAACAATTAAATTCGAATTCATTTAGTTCCGTTTTTAGATGCTCATTTTTGAAGTTTCGGCCTTAAGTCAGGTTCCGTCGAACACCAGTTAATTTTCGTTCGCATCGAATGTACTAAAATTTGTGTTTTTTTTAAAGATTAATTATTAAATTATTATAAAATAAAGGAACATTTTATCTAAAAAGCACAATATTAATTATTATTAGCAATTATTTTTATGAAAACAAACGTCTTAGTAATCGATGCATTTGATTTAGTGGCCATTCAAATGTAATTATCATAAACGCAATCTAAAAACTAGGTCCATTTCAGTTTAGGATTAGACCAGACTGAATATTTCGGGTTATGTTCGATCCAAGATCGAAAATTTTATGTCTGGTATTCGGTCTACTAAATTTTATATTTGGTTTTCGGAATAGTTTGTTAATATAGTCTCATCCTGTCGTGGACCAATGTTTACCATGAATCTAATAAATCATTTGGGTTATGAGACTATTTCCAAAAGTTGTAACAGTCTTAAAGTATATCGTCAATAATATTTATAGATTTAGATTTAGTATATTCGAAAAGATAAATAAAGGACATTAACATTCATTACACATTGTTTTTTCGTTCTTGTAATGGCCAAATCGATTAGTATGCTAAAAAAATTCATCAAAAATATGTTTAATAAATAATTTGAATAAGAATGAATATATAAATATGTTTTAATTAACCTACCCAAATATGTAAGATCTTTGTAAACCTTAGATAAGTTTATCTATTTAATTTTTTATATGTTATTATAGTTTAGAAAGCTGGTGGTATAATGTCAATCTCATTATATTTAAAACTCACTTAAATAGTAAATATAAATATATATGACCAAAATATATAATCATCTTTGTAAAAGCACATTGATCAACATAGTTTCCCGGACTTTTAGGTTTTCATTAATACTTTTTAAAAAAAAAATTGATCAAATATAATGAAAAATATTTGTTGTTTAAGGATTATACTTTTACAATTATGTAATCTTATATTATAATCTAACCATAAAGTTGACTATGGTAACCGAAATGTCACAACTTACATTAAACAATGTGAAATAAACGCACATCTCCTCAGAGTTTTATCGGACAAAATATTCAATAAATAGCGAAGCGAAACACATCATTATTAATGATGCACATAAATTGGGCTTAATTAAATGTTACTTATCATACAAGTTTTATTATCTATTATATAATACGTTACATTACGTCGTCAAGTATAAGTTCGCACAAGAAAACAATAGCTTTCAAACACTTCTCACAAAAATAAAAAGTTTAAATTTCTTAATATAAAAATCAAATATTTGAATTAACTTTTCATAATGGAGTCAAAGCCACTCACAATAGCTCTTATCATAGTTACATTGTTTTTGATTTCCGAAAATGTTTTTGCTACTACATCAGCCGAAGCACCTAGCCCCGCGACATTGGACGCGTTCCAAAAATGTGCAACCGACTTAGGCGCAACTTGTGGCGGCGTCATTTCCAAATATATATTTGAAGATGGAATACATGTATCAAACGAATGTTGTATTGCATTGTTAGAGGTTGGAGAGGATTGTCACGAGCTTCTAACAGAAGTGACCATTGTATACAAGCGTCTTTATCCCGCGAAAAAAGCTAAACAAGCTTGGCGTAAGAATGCTCAAGTGTGGCAACTTTGTAACAAAAACGGAAACGTTTCTAACTAGTGAGCAAACTTAAACATAACATGTATTCAAAAAACACACGTTGAATAATAAATTATTTTTTTACATATTCGCGAGATTAAAATTGTTTGGAAATTCAATTATTATTATTATTATTATTATTATTATTAATTATTATTATGTGCGTAGCTTTCATTGATAGAAAAATAAAAGTTTACATGAAATTGGTGGAAGCCGAAAGAAAATATGGGCCCCCACCCCAAAGCTAAATCCCCTTTATTGTTGTTGTTTAAAGCTTGGTAAATTAGGTCATATGAACACAATTTTTCCACATTCGTGTGATAAAGCACGTAAAAATTAAAATATATTGTTTCCAACATCTTACAATGTTTGATTAACAAATTTATTGTGCCTTCAACGACCACAATAATTTTAGTTAGAACTTTTATACTTACGGCAAAAATATTTAATATTACTAATTAATCAATAACCATAAAAGCTAAATTACTTATACTTCTCACTCCCTAAGTCACTTTTATCAAACAATGTAAATTTTTATTTTTGCATAAAAACTTTATCATACTGTTTTGCGACAGATTACAAATATTATTGCTTATCGATCATCCTAAATCTTATATATTTGGACACCGATTAGTGATGCGAATAACTCTTCAATGCATATGTTATCTTATGGTTAACATATATGATACGATAATTACACTCATAAAGTTATGGAAAATAATTCTTTAAAAAATTTAAATTCGAATTCATTTAGGTCCTTTTTGAGATGCTCATTTTTGAAGTTTTGGCCTTAAGTCAGGTTCCGTCGAACACCAGTTAATTTTCGTTCGCATCGAATGTACTTAAATTTGTGTTTTTTTTAAAGATTAATTATTAAATTATTATAAAATAAAGGAACATTTTATCTAAAAAGCACAATATTAATTATTATTAGCAATTATTTTTATGAAAACAAACGTCTTAATAATCGATGCATTTGATTTAGTGGCCATTCAAATGTAATTATCATAAACGCAATACTAAAATAAGGTCCATTTCAATTTAGGATTAGACCAGACTGAATATTTTGGGTTATATGTTCGATCCAAGATCGAAAATTTTATGCCCGGTATTCGGTCTACTAAATTTATATTTGGTTTTCGGAATAGTTTGTTAATGTAGTCTCCTGTCGTGGACCAATGTTTACCATGAATCTAATAAATCATTTGGGTCATGAGACTATTTCGAAAGTTGTACAGTCTTAAAGTACATCGTCAATAATATTTATAGATTTAGATTTAGTATATTCGAAAAGATAAATAAAGGACATTAAACTTTATTACACATTGGTTTTTCGTTCTTGTAATGACCAAATTGATTAGTATGCAAAAACATTTCATCTAAAATATGTTTAATAAATAATTTGAATAAGAATGAATATATAAATATGTCTTAATTAACCTACCCAAATATGTAAGATCTTTGTAATCCTTAGATAAGTTTATCTATTTAATTTTTTATATGTTATTATAGTTTAAAAAGCTGGTGGTATCATCTGAATCTCATTATATTTAAAACTCACTTAAATAGTAAATATATATATATATATATATATGACCAAAATATATAATCATCTTTGTAAAAGCACATTGATCAACATAGTTTCCCGGACTTTTTGGTTTTCATTAATACTTTCTAAAAAACAATTGATCAAATATAATGAAAAATATTTGTTGTTTAAGGATTATACTTTTACAATTATGTAATCTTATATTATAATCTAACCATAAAGTTGACTATGGCAACCGAAATGTCACAACTTACATTAAACAATGTGAAATAAACACACATCTCCTCAGAGTTTTATCGGACAAAATATTCAATAAATAGCGAAGCGAAACACATCATTATTAATGATGCACATAAATTGGGCTTAATTAAATGTTACTTATCATACAAGTTTTATTATCTATTATATAATACGTTACATTACGTCGTCAAGTATAAGTTCGCACAAGAAAACAATAGCTTTCAAACACTTCTCACAAAAATAAAAAGTTTAAATTTCTTAATATAAAAATCAAATATTTGAATTAACTTTTCATAATGGAGTCAAAGCCACTCACAATAGCTCTTATCATAGTTACATTGTTTTTGATTTCCGAAAATGTTTTTGCAACTACATCAGCCGAAGCACCTAGCCCCGCGACATTGGACGCGTTCCAAAAATGTGCAACCGACTTAGGCGCAACTTGTGGCGGCGTCATTTCCAAATATATATTTGAAGATGGAATACATGTATCAAACGAATGTTGTACTGCTTTGTTAGAGGTTGGAGAGGATTGTCACGAGCTTCTAACAGAAGTGACCATAGTATACAAGCGTCTTTATCCCGCGAAAAAAGCTAAACAAGCTTGGCGTAAGAATGCTCAAGTGTGGCAACTTTGTAAGAAAAACGGAAACGTTTCTAACTAGTGATCAAACTTAAACATAACATGTATTCAAAAAACACACGTTGAATAATAAATTATTTTTTTACATATTCGCGAGATTAAAATTGTTTGGAAATTCAATTATTATTATTATTATTATTATTATTATTAATTATTATTATGTGCGTAGCTTTCATTGATAGAAAAATAAAAGTTTACATGAAATTGGTGGAAGCCGAAAGAAAATATGGGCCCCCACCCCAAAGCTAAATCCCCTTTATTGTTGTTGTTTAAAGCTTGGTAAATTAGGTCATATGAACACAATTTTTCCACATTCGTGTGATAAAGCACGTAAAAATTAAAATATATTGTTTCCAACATCTTACAATGTTTGATTAACAAATTTATTGTGCCTTCAACGACCACAATAATTTTAGTTAGAACTTTTATACTTACGGCAAAAATATTTAATATTACTAATTAATCAATAACCATAAAAGCTAAATTACTTATACTTCTCACTCCCTAAGTCACTTTTATCAAACAATGTAAATTTTTATTTTTGCATAAAAACTTTATCATACTGTTTTGCGACAGATTACAAATATTATTGCTTATCGATCATCCTAAATCTTATATATTTGGACACCGATTAGTGATGCGAATAACTCTTTAATGAATATGTTATATTATGGTTAACATATATGATACGATAATTACACTCATAAAGTTATGGAAAATAATTCTTTAAAAAGTTAAATTCGAATTCATTTAGGTCCTTTTTTAGATGCTCGATTTTGAAGTTTCGGCCTTAAGTCAGGTTCCGTCGAACACCAGTTAATTTTCGTTCGCATCGAATGTACTAAAATTTGTATTTTTTTTAAATATTAATTATTAAATTATTATAAAATAAAGGAACATTTTATCTAAAAAGCACAATATTAATTATTATTAGCAATTATTTTTATGAAAACAAACGTCTTAATAATCGATGCATTTGATTTAGTGGCCATTCAAATGTAATTATCATAAACGCAATACTAAAATTAGGTCCATTTCAGTTTAGGATTAGACCAGACTGAATATTTTGGGTTATGTTCGATCCAAGATCGAAAATTTTATGTCCGGTATTCGGTCTACTAAATTTTATATTTGGTTTTCGGAATAGTTTGTTAATATAGTCTCATCCTGTCGTGGACCAATGTTTACCATGAATCTAATAAATCATTTGGGTTATGAGACTATTTCCAAAGTTGTAACAGTCTTAAATTATATCGTCAATAATATTTATAGATTTAGATTTAGTATATTCGAAAAGATAAATAAAGGACATTAACATTCATTACACATTGTTTTTTCGTTCTTGTAATGACCAAATCGATTAGTATGCAAAATTTTTTTATCAAAAATATGTTTAATAAATAATTTGAATAAGAATGAATATATAAATATGTCTTAATTAACCTACCCAAATATGTAAGATCTTTATAAACCTTAGATAAGTTTATCTATTTAGTTTTTTATATGTTATTATAGTTTAGAAAGCTGGTGGTATCATCTCAATCTCATTATATATAAAACTCACTTAAATAGTAAAAATAAATATATATGACCAAAATATATAATCATCTTTGTAAAAGCACATTGATCAACATAGTTTCCCGGACTTTTAGGTTTTAATTAATACTTTTTAAAAAAAAATTGATCAAATATAATGAAAAATATTGGTTGTTTAAGGATTATACTTTTACAATTATGTAATCTTATATTATAATCTAACCATAAAGTTGACTATGGTAACCGAAATGTCACAACTTACATTAAACAATGTGAAATAAACGCACGTCTCCTTAGAGTTTTATCGGACAAAATATTCAATAAATAGCGAAGCGAAACACATCATTATTAATGATGCACATAAATTGGGCTTAATTAAATGTTACTTATCATATATGTTTTATTATCTATGATATAATACGTTACATTACGTCGTCAAGTATAAGTTCGCACAAGAAAACAATAGCTTTCAAACACTTTTCACAAAAATAAAAAGTTTAAATTTCTTAATATAAAAATCAAATATTTGAATTAACTTTTCATAATGGAGTCAAAGCCACTCACAATAGCTCTTATCATAGTTACATTGTTTTTGATTTCCGAAAATGTTTTTGCTAATACATCAGCCGAAGCACCTAGCCCTGCGACATTGGACGCGTTCCAAAAATGTGCAATCGACTTAGGCGCAACTTGTGGCGGCGTCATTTCCAAATATATATTTGAAGATGGAATACATGTATCAAACGAATGTTGTACTGCTTTGTTAGAGGTTGGAGAGGATTGTCACGAGCTTCTAACAGAAGTGACCATAGTATACAAGCGTCTTTATCCCGCGAAAAAAGCTAAACAAGCTTGGCGTAAGAATGCTCAAGTGTGGCAACTTTGTAAGAAAAACGGAAACGTTTCTAACTAGTGAGCAAACTTAAACATAACATGTATTCAAAAAACACACGTTGAATAATAAATTATTTTTTTTACATATTCGCGAGATTTAAATTGTTTGGAAATTCAATTATTATTATTAATTATTATTATGCGCGTAGCTTTCATTGATAGAAAAATAAAAGTTAACATGAAATTGGTGGGAAGCCGAGAGAAAATATGGGCCCCCACCCCAAAGCTAAATCCCCTTTATTGTTGTTGTTGTTTAAAGCTTGGTAAATTAGCTCATATGAACACAGTTGTTCCACATTCGTGTGATAAAGCACGTAAAAATTAAAATATATTGTTTCCAACATCTTACTATGTTTGATTAACAAATTTATTGTGCCTTCAACGACCAAAGTAATTTTAGTTAGAACTTTTATACTTACGGCAAAAATATTTAATATTACTAATTAATCGATAACCGTAAAAGCTAAATTACCTATACTTCTCACTCCCTAAGTCACTTTTATCAAACAATGTAAATTTTTATTTTTGCATAAAAATTTTATCATACTGTTTTGCGACAGATTACAAATATTATTGCTTATCGATCATCCTAAATCTTATATATTTGGACACCGATTAGTGATGCGAATAACTCTTCAATGCATATGTTATCTTATGGTTAACATATATGATACGATAATTACACTCATAAAGTTATGGAAAATAATTCTTTAAAACAATTAAATTCGAATTCATTTAGGTGGTTTTTTAGATGCTCATTTTTGAAATTTCGGCCTTAAGTCAGGTTCTGTCGAACACCAGTTAATTTTCGTTCGCATCGAATGTACTAAAATTTGTGATTTTTAAAGATTAATTATTAAATTTTTTTAAAATAAAGGAACATTTTATCTAAAAAGCACAATATTAATTATTATTAGTAATTATTATTATGAAAACAAACGTCTTAATAATCGATGTATTTGATTTAGTGGCCATTCAAATGTAATTATGATAAACGCAATATTAAAATTAGGTCCATTTCAGTTTAGGATTAGACCAGGCTGAATATTTCAAGTTATGTTCGATCCAAGATCGATAATTTTATGTCCGGTATTCGGTCTACTAAATTTTATATTTGGTTTTCGGAATAGTTTGTTAATATAGTCTCATCCTGTCGTGGACCAATGTTTACCATGAATCTAATAAATCATTTGGGTTATGAGACTATTTCCAAAGTTGTAACAGTCTTAAAGTACATCGTCAATAATATTTATAGATTTAGATTTAGTATATTCGAAAAGATAAATAAAGGACATTAACATTCATTACACATTGTTTTTTCGTTCTTGCAATGACCAAATCGATTAGTATGCAAAAAAATTTCATCTAAAATATGTTTAATAAATAATTTGAATAAGAATGAATATATAAATATGTCTTAATTAACCTACCCAAATATGTAAGATCTTTGTAAACCTTAGATAAGTTTATCTATTTAATTTTTTATATGTAATTATAGTTTAGAAAGCTGGTGGTATCATCTTAATCTCTTTATATTTAAAACTCACTTAAATAGTAAATATAAATATATATGGCCGTGTTATAGAATAAGAAATAGAAGAAACTACAGAGAGAAGGTAGGGAGAGAACAAAGGAAAATATGTTAAGAGAAAGGTGTGAGATACAATAGGGTTAGTTTATTATCTCATTCAAGGGGTTATATATAATACATTTCAGGTTAGAAACCTAATTACATAATAGATCATAAAGTCTAATGGACATCCACATAATACGTTTCATAACACTCCCCCTTGGATGTACATTACTGAAGAACATGTCTCGTCAAAACCTTACTAGAAAAACCCTATGGGAAAAACACTAGTAAAGAAAAACAGAGTATATTGTCCCTCTACACGCAAACTAATAAGCTGCCTCATTAAAACCTTTCTATGGAAAACCCAGTGGGACAAAACCATAGATAAGGAAAAAGAGTACAGCGCGTGCACACTCCCCCTGATGGATACATCACTTGTAAAACTTCATTGCTACTCGTAATGTAGCAAAGTTTCTCGAACTTGGAAATAGCTATCATCGTACTTGATTGACTTTATAGATATCTTCAGTTAATATGAATGATTGATTGATTCAAAACTCATAATATGAAG